>CAJQZN010034549.1:0-14160 GCA_907164685.1 Colias eurytheme | reverse complement strand
ACAAGATCCTTCGCGCTTAGTATACCAATAGAGGGACACCCTGTATACCTACGTATAATTGTAACGTAATCGATTATAGAACGAAGAGACTTGTGAAATTTAATTGTAGAAATGAAATTAGCAATTTTATAAATCTTAGGAAACTAAAATAATCCACTACACATCATTAAGTGGAGAGTCGAAATAAGTAATAAATAGAGTTTATTTGCTAATCCTACAGCCATCCACTAAAAATCAATTTGTGCACTGTTCAAAATCTAATTAAAGTTTAATTATATTTATTTTCGTAACAATTGATATGCGGTGCCGGAACATTCGGAATTGAACATTTACACTAATTAATGTATATTGGGTATTATCCAGCCATGTAATTAATGCTTCATTTAGGAGGACGTTTATTAACTGTTAAAACGGCAATAAAATTTGTTAATATGGGAAACTAGGATATTATTTGCCTAAATTAAATATTATTTTTGGCTTCGTTGAATTATGTAACCACTTAATTTGGGTTGGGATCGATTTCAAATTTTAGCTTTCAGCATTATCAGAATTTAATATAAGTGATAATTTGTTCCCACGTTCACCAGGCATTGTTTTCAAGGTATAAATGTGAAATATTTTTATCTTATATCCGTTTTCGATTTTGAAAGTTCTTTTCCTAAATATTCTAGAAATATTCTTGGAAAGTCTCATATAAATTACTTTTCATTATATTTTAATTCATAGTTAATATTTTTTACGTCTCTTCTATCTCTTTTATTTATTAATAATAAATATGTTATTATAGCCTATCGTCCTAATTCTTGATTGATTCTTATATTTTATCCATACTTTATACCAATGACTATCTTAAAGGATTCGTATATTCATTCCTATGAATATAAGGTTGCAGGCCGGTACGGATACCTATAGTATATACTATATAGTTCAATGTTACATAATATTATCTTCTGATGTTGTAACTGAGAGACAAACGTTAAATTAATGTCGAATGCAATAATATTCTCTTAAACTGCAACTCTTTTCGCGACCAAACTAAGAGTATAAATAATTTAATTGGCGGACTCTAAATAGGCACGCTAAATGTAAAATCCTTGTTGTGAGTCTATTTCCTGAATACACGATTTTGTACTTAAATTTAATGACAAGATAGGAAAACTATGAGTACCATAAAAATTGAACAAAACCTTAGACACGATACATTTTAAAATACTATTCTTTTATTTTTTATCAAAACTTTAGCGGCGAATAACTTGAATATTTTGTGTACTTTAAGAGGTTTATGTCTTTTCTCGTTTAACTTTGTTGTACAAGTTTATATTTAAATATTCTTGTGCAATCCTGTAAAACCCCTTCATTATAATTTTATGCGTAAATTTAATGTACCTTTCTAAAGTTTTACAATTTTTACAACCTTTTTTATGAGGGACGAGCGGATGGTAGATGGTAAGTGACAGGTGTGTAATAGCTAAAATTTTGTCATTATCTTACAAAACAACACAATTTGTTTTCATGTAAAAAGCTAAACACCGTAGCTCGTAGGCACTAAAATGACCTAGGTCACATCTCGGAAAATTATTCAAATGCAATTAACCAATTAAACATTTTATTATAAGAGTGTATAAAATTCTTTTTCAATTTCAGAATCTTTGGACCTCAGTTCATTCATTTACTACAGTTGAATGAATAAACAAAAAATATAGAAAGCCCATTGCAATTTAACGTTAACATAAAACATTTTTCATGCGCGATAAATGAGTTACACTAATACCGTTAAGAAAATTCGCTTCAAAAACCAAAACACTGAAGGATTTTCAGGTTTATTCACTGTTCATGAAAAATTTTTAGCTTAACAATTTTCTTTCGAGATAATGTTTTTGTAGGTCTGCTATTCAGCCATCACGCGGTCGAATTAACCTCCAGTGAAAAGAGATGAGAAAGGCTGACTGAAACCCCACTGCAGCTGAATGGAAAAGTTTTACATCACACCACTTTTATTTTTAAATCCGAAGCTGAATATTGAAAAGTAGAGTTAATTAGAGTTTTGGTGCATTTGGAAATTGCCTTGATTTTGAACTTATTGAGGACTGAATAATGAGCTTAAGACCTTATGGAATCCTTTTAAATGCTTTTTATAAAGCGTCGTTCTTAGTTTTGTGAAAGAAGTTTTCTTCCACGGTATGTTTAAGAAAAATCATTTCAATATTATTATTGACACTAGTCCTGTGTCGTAGCACGTGTCCCTCAGTATATCAGAATAAGTCCTTGGTAAATTGGTCCGTCTAATGGATCGCGGAGGCACAGTCGTCGGTAATTGCGACTCCTGAATTATTTAATGAAAGTATCAAAATTGACCTTTTCACTTCACTTCTAATGTATATTTAAAGCTGGAACTGAAATGTTTACGAAAAGCTTTTATAATACATTAGAAATACTGTCAAACGAGCTTTCGCAATTTTTAAAGATTAAAGAAACTTTTATAAAGTTACATTTTGCAATCCGTAGAGAATGATATTAAATTTTAGGGTATTGTGAAATTTCCAGACGTACTTTTCAGATTAAATCTTTGTTTTACATTTTATTTTGTGACAGTAAAGTGCTTGGATAAAGTAAAAATATAACTAGAGAAGGGAGAAACTTATATTTAGAGTATTTTAAGAAAAACCTTATAAAATATTCATACTAATCATTTAAATAACATATTGTGTCCTTTGTGTAACGTAATATTATAATCTAGCAATAAATCGTATTTGTCTTGTTTATAACCTACCTTGTTAAATACTAAAAAATGAGGCCAGATATACTTTTGATAATAAACATCTGAGCTTAAGTATATTGTAACTAGGTACCTAAATAATAATTAAACTGGAACTTTCTGTCTATATTTTGTACTTCATGAAAGTGACTTTGTCTTAGTGAGTATGTCTTTAAACCTTTATAAAAGTCAATTTTAATTGCAATTATGTGTACTTTTGAGTACGAGTCTATTCGCGGTTCAACTATTTAATATCCTTCATTTAATTTAATGAAAGAACTTCGAAACTAATCCACTACGCACTCTAAGCGTACGTTTATAAAGGTAATGATACAAAGTTTCAGTAGACACATAAATCTGTAGCAAGCGATTCTGAAAGCTTTCATGTACCTAACTTTTGTTTTGATTCAGGCTGTATTTATGATTGAAGTTTGTTTATATCGCGCCTTTGTTTATAAAACAAAGGTTTGGCATGGGCCAGATTATATGAACATATTCAGTTTTTACTGAGCTTTGTACCCAAATATAGCGACGTTTGTATTCTGATAAATGGACTATTGGAAGCCGGGTAATCTGTGTTGGAGTTTGCTTTATATCACGACGCTTTTCCTATTAAAGGTAGCACCTGAGGGAACAAGGTACGGAGGATTAACATTGTTAACAGAACAGTGTTATCAGGAAAGATTGTATCTTTAGATGGAGTTTAAAATATATATCGAGTTCATTTTAATCCATTGTATAAAACTAATTTATATAATAGATAATGAACTCAATAATTATGTATTTTATTTATGAATAATATTTTGATCTATGTGGCTTTAGCTTGAATTTGTTGAGAATGAATCATATTGTTAGGTACATTCTATAGAATATTTAAAGATATTGGACAAAGTTTATATTGCCTCACCATCGTATTCAGAGTGTACCATTTCTGTGAAACTTTGACACTTTGTCATGTATATCTTTATTGCTATACGAAAATATATATAGACTTTCTTTAATGAATGTGGAAATTACAAAACATGATCAACAATAAACCCTTTAGCGAATAAAAACAGGTTAAAAATTATTATCACACATTAAATTAATAAAACACTCTTAGGTAATAAAGCTTACAATATTTATATGCCGTAAACAACTTCGAAATATAATGTTTTCTGGAAACTTAATAATTATACATTTTAAAGAACTTTTGACGTAAATGTTTTGAAAAGCTTCTTTACTAGCGTTAACAACAGAGTGTCAAAACTTTTGTTTGCCTAGTAAGTAATGTTCTTAGAAGTAAATATATTAAAATAATACAAAGATTTCGTTCTGAAATAACAGCTAATCAAGAACATACTTGTTACTCGAGTAAGTTAAAAATAAAGGCTAATGAAGGATCTCCCGTTTTAACTTAGTTATTTGTACCAATCTTTCATTTATAAATCCTTATGTGTAATAACAAAAATAAAAAATTCTATATTTATTTAAGGTTGACCATCAATCATAATATATTTTAATTTTTACCTTCTGTTTTAATATATTGTATCCCAAACAAAAGCAAATGCCTTAGGTTACAATAATTAGGACAAACAAACAACATAACAAAGTCAGTGTAAGTGTTAATATCATTTAGACGTTGGATGTAGCAATTGGGAGATATTATAACAATAATATTTCCAAGACTGAAATGTTTCTTCACTGCGAATGTTTAAAACGTCTTGTCTTGTTAGTCACTAATGGTACCTAGATATCTTTATGTAAGTATGATTTTGATTTTCCATAAACTTGACGGTTGCCTCTTCATTATTTTTATTTTTATGTCTTAATTTCTACACCAATAATTTTAATTTACTTTGATTTACATATTTAGCAACTAAAATAAAAAATGCACTGAAAATAAGTAAAAAAGTTTGTTATCTCTTTCACAAAACTATTAACAATATACTCACTTTTATTGTCATTACAAATCATAATTATTATACATAAGTTTAAAAACATGTTAGCATCTTATAATTTTTTTTATTAATATACTTTCAAATCGTTTCAGAATTCAGAGCAAAGTTTGAAGGACGTTTAAAATTTCTAACTAGAGTATTTATATAACTAACAAACTGCGGTTAGATCGAAACGGACGTTCCGACGAATTAACGAGTTTCGAAGTCATTTCCATCCTTTATTTAATGGTAACGGAAAATTTAGATGAGAGTATTAATTGGAGATTTGGATCGAGCGGCTGTTATTAATCTTTTAATTGATTGGAAAGTTATACTAGTTTTGATACTTTTGTAGATTTATTGGTCATTCTGTATGGGTAGGATTATATTAACTTGGGATATTAGATTGCATCTATCTGGTATGTTCTCAGAATTAATAAATTAAAGTAATAATTCATTATAATAATGAACTAGAAGACGTGTATGTTGTTATGATATCTACAGACATAATATAAATCACACGTATATTAGTAACTAGCTGCACTCCGCGGTCTCACCCGCGTGGTTCCGCTCCTGTTGGTCTTACCGGGAGGCTAGATGCCTATAGCCTTCCTCAAGGAAAGGGCTATCTAACACCGAAAGAATTTTTCAAATCGGACCAGTAGTTCCTGAGATTAGCGCGTTCAATCAAACAAACAAACTCATCAGCATTATAATATTAGTAAAGATTGGTTAACCTATAATATTTTATTTGTTATATTAAATTTATATATTGAACTCGATAACAAGATACTATGTTATTTTAGTAATCTGAAACAAGCATGTAAACCTATCGGTCCTTTGGCTCGGATTTCCGTCCCATCAGATTATGAGTGAGGAAATAAAAGAATCCTATCTTTTTATTTCTTGAACCCTTCGATACAATATGTGCAAGATATTTTCTGATAAATGGCTAATTTTCTTGCAATTCTCTTTTTTATTCTCCATACAAAATTATTAGAAGTTTTCAGTAAATAAATAATTAATTATAAGTCGATACTTTTAAGACAGCTTTAACATTAAAGAAATTTTAATTAAGTTGTTAAGTAGGTCGTTAATAGGAAAAGAAAAATTTATTAATAATTATTGGCCTTAAACAAACTTGGATATTATTTTACAAGAAAACCTGGTTTTATAATAAGTCTATTAGTAGCTAAATAAAAATTAACTCATAATGATATATTTCAGTAAGTTTCTTGAATCTCGGTTAATTGCTACTTCGTAATAATCTTAGCTTGTATAAATAGAAAGAAAAATATGATGTCTTTTATTTTATTTACCTTCAACATTACCAGATAGCATAAATTATGTGAGTTAAAATAAAGTTGCTTTGTTCCATTTTACAAAATTAACGCATTATTTAATTTTATACAATTATTTTAAATGTTTTGTTTAATGAAAAGTTTACAGAATTATTGCAACAATAAATGCGGTTGTCAAATAATTTCACTCGCTTGCCCGAACCCACATAATTAAAATTGACAACAATATCTCACCGCAAACTATTTAATTATATATAAATTCCATATTTACTTACTTTTGTGACATAATATAATAATATTATACTTGTTCAATTAAATGAATAGCAGTATCTATTTCAAGGGTACCTAGAAATTGAGTTGTTCGAAGATTTTGTATCTATAGGTACTTATAGATAGCATTTCAACGTAGAAAGGCGTAGAAAGTATTATAATAGTAGTTATTGTTATTTTATTTTCCTTATTTGTAGATACACGTCTGAATAATTTCTTTTTTATTTACGGAATTTTGTTATTTATAATTTCTTTTCTAAACTAGTTTTCCGCCCGTGGCTTCGACCACGTTTTCAAAGAAAAACCCGCATAGTTCCCATGTGATTTCCGGGATAAAATTAATAGTCTTATTCTGGGTCTTCAGCTACCTACCCACATACATTT
Source organism: Colias eurytheme (assembly GCA_907164685.1). Lineage (NCBI taxonomy): Eukaryota > Metazoa > Arthropoda > Insecta > Lepidoptera > Pieridae > Colias > Colias eurytheme. The sequence goes on along the minus strand of CAJQZN010034549.1, from coordinate 7,531 downwards.
CATTGTAACCGGTTCAGTAGTATTTGTGTGAAAGATTAGCAAACATCCACCTCACAAACTTTCGCATTTATACATTATAATATTAGTAGGATTTCATAGATAACTATAGATAATTCTTGCAAATAAGTACATTTTTTTCATTTCATCTTTCATTTTCATTTCATTTTCATTTTTCATTTTCAAGAGAGATGCATAAAAAATGTACTATAATATGTATAAACTTAAAAATTTGTCATGAACACGAATACTGCTTTAGCCCTTTCCACCCGAGCTGAATCAATCGTGCATCTGACTTTGAAAAAATCCTGAGCACACACCAACAGGTTTTCCGCGACGCAACCGACGTCGATCGAACGTGCATGTTATGTACTTCAACGTAAAAAAGATTACCATGACCTCGTGACCAGCCAGTTGACCACAGCTTCGTTCAAAGATGGCTACGTTTTTCGGTGGGAAGCGCGCCTCGCGTAAGTATTTTTTACTATTTGTTTTTGTACGGTAAATAGGCATTATTTTTGGCTTTTTCCATAGACAAAGATCCTATCTAATAAAATAAAATGGCTGTACGATAAAAGCATGCAGTAGTAAGCAATGGCTAGGGCCGAAACTTAAATATGCACATTCGTGTGCCTTCGGTTGTTGGCCGGAGGTATAGATTGAAAGTGTTTGGTTCCGTTATTTGGTTTGTTTCCTCCAATTTAAGTTGTTTTATGTTTTTTTTCTACTTTAATTTTTGTTTTTAGGCATCTCCTTGAACGAAGACCAGATTTTGAATGTTTTGGAGACTTTAGGCGATGGAAATGACTCAGAAATAGAAGAATTTACTGATTTGGATTGCGAAGGTCCCCAATTCGATCCCTCTTTCTTCGAAAGGATGTATGATGGCTGTGACGAAGATGATGATGAGGCTGACAAAGAGATCCCTGACTCAACTATTGAAATGGAACCCAGGAGCAATTCAAGGCCCGTCTTTAGCGTCAGGCCATCTGCAAAGGTAACTAGGACTTCCACAAATAAAAGAAGACCCACGTCTGCTAGTCTTCGTGAAGAATCTCGACCGGGACCTTCTTCTCCATCGGGCCCACCTTCTGTCGCTAGATCCAGGTCTTCCGGACACAAATCAACACGATCCACCAATACTGTAGCTGCACAACCTGGACCTAGTTCCTCAAGCTCATCCAGGCGCAAGTCATCTTCCAGATTGGTATATATATATATATACAACTAAGGCAATCTAGAAATGTGGCTGTAGCAGATGTTTCAGCTCAAGAAAGTAGTCCAGCTAGACTAGCTAGATCCGAGCCTCAGTCTTCTCGCCCTGACACTTGGAAAGCGGTGTCTTTCCAAGACAAGCCACATGATTATGAGGACACTCCTGTTAGGCCAGTTCGAGATCCCATGGATTACTACATGGAATACTTTGACGATCAGTTCTTTGAGCATGTCAGTGTATGCACCAATAACTACATCCTTCGAAAGACTGGAAGAGAGCTGAAAACGACTGAGATAATGAAATTGATCGGGGTTCATGTAATCATGGGCTGTATTCCATATCCACGACTTTCAATGTACTGGCGATCAGGTTTCTCTCAAAGTTCTGATACATTTCTGCGATCTCGCCTTGGTGAATTCTTGGCGGGTGTACAAAATTGACTGTCAAGCCAACAATCTGCTTCGAAAAAATACCATGGACCTGCTGGATTTCCGTCTGGAAATAGGAGATGTTCTGATAAGGACACCTGACAAGAGACGTCGCGAATCTGGTGATGATGATATCCTAGAGGTTGTCGCACCTAAAAAGCACCGCAAGGCTATGAAACCAGCAACCACATTGTCCTATGATGGTTACGACCATCTACCAATGTCAGATGACTTGAAATCGCCAAGATTCTGTTAAAATGCATGCAACACATATCTTTCCATCGCACGCAACCAAAACTGCTTCAAAGATTATCATACTAAGCAGACCTAAGTATTTTGATAGTGATTTTCCTAAAATGTTCCTAATTAGACATAAGTTGATGAAAACTGTAGTAACTGATTAGGCTGATTAAAAAAATTAAGACTTATATTACTAAATAAATGTTGGTTCTTGATAATTGATGTTGATTTTTCCTAATAAATGTTGATTCTATGATAAAACTGTTTTATAATTCCTTCAAGTTTTCGAACATGCACGATCATGCATATAGCAACTTATTCCTGAAATGCACGATCGTGCATGTCATTTTCCGGGAAACTGTGCTTTTCCGATTTTTTTCCTTATTTTTGTTAGAGCTTATTAGGTATCATAAATTGGCTCCATGTGTTTTTTTTACGAAATTCGAAACTTTTTTCGGCCGGGTGGAAAGGGATATTTCGCACAACATGTAGGTACACAACGGGATTTACAGTACGAAACGTTTTAAATTCCGCATGTCGCAGTGTAGGATCACGGAGACAAATACGAGTAAATTAAAGTAATATTCAGGATATATTCCAAGAGCATAAAGCGATACAAATAGCTTAAAAACTTCAACAGCAGGTCCGCACCGATCCACAGAGAGCTTGATTTATTGAACGCCAGTCGCAATACACAATTTAAATACTAGTTTTTGGGGGAAAATAGGGTCTACACTCTACACAGACCGAGAGGCTTCTCGCAGCAATTGCTTCGCTAGCTGCTCGTTCTGTGTCGACCCTATAGGAAATCGCGTTACACACACATGATAATACCTACATACTAGCGTTTCAAACTGGCTGATAGGAGGCCTTTGGAGGAATTCGTGAATATTCACTCTCTAACTATGCATTCTCAAATCCAGTTAAGGTCACTTACCATGTGTAAACGTACCAACGTGTGTCATTGCTCTTTGACAACACGAGAAGGATAGAGAGAGTATTTTGGTGTGGTTTTATTTCACTAGGGGTTGTCTGTTTAGATGTAAGCTGACGTAACTGAATTACATGTAATCAAGAAATACAGAAATCAGAATTCATAACACTCAAAACAATGTGCATAATTAAATTGAATTTCAAACAATGCATCTACTTAATTTTTCATGAAACCAGCTCCAGAACTAGTTGAACTAACCAAAAAAATCTCATTCGGATTTTTTGAAAAACTTTTTCACTCGTCCGTAGATATGAAATTTTCTCGATTCCGCCGCTGTCTGAAGTAGGTTAAAAATGGGAGGCAGTAAACGAGGCAATTCAATAGACATAAAAGCTATCCTGTCTGAAACATGTCCTTTTCTGCTAACAAAGTTACCCGTGTGAGTGAGGATAATCACGTTCGTTACGCGGGCTGAATCACGTAAAATCATGTATTTGTAATCGCTGTTACCAAATACTAGGTCTAATTGAAGGGATGGAAATAGGTGAGGTATTGGTTACAGATTGTGATTTAAATTCCGTATATGTAGCAGGTTTTTGTATTCAGTATGTTTCGATGGAGAAATATGAACATATGGTTCAATATTGATCGATCATAATTTCATAATTTAAGATTTATTATAACAATGTTATTATGGAATAAAATAGTATTAATATACTAAGTGAATATTTGATAAGAAAATCTTACTTAAAACCTTTATAACAAATCGTTGAGAAATAAAACTAATCGACTATATCTGCATTACTTATTAGCAATGACATGAAGGAAAACATCCTTATGAAATAAGAATGTTCAAATATCACCGGTTGTATAACACGCTGTCTACCTGTACTTGGCAAGAATGGTAGATTATGGTCGGAACCCTCATGGAAGGGTGATGATGATGATGAAATGAAAGCCTGTAAATACAGCACACATAAAAATAACTTTAAATACTTAATATTGAGTATAAGTAACTGTATATTGAATGTGTTGTAAATGTTATTACAAAATACGAAAAGCCAGCCTCGTACAGTGTATATGTTAGCATTAGTGTCAATATGGTACCACTTAACTCCGATCTTTTATGAGGGTTTGCTATTTTTGTCAATGTGAATTGACCCAATTCGATAAGTTTAACCGTAAGTTTGCTCGTCAAATAAACTCAAATTATTTTTTGCATGCGATAAAATTCTTAAGCATTATTAAACGTAAGACCTAATATTCGATAAAGCCTAAATTTAACGGCGGGTAGGTAATCGGGCTAATCCTGTATTATTTTTCTCAATTAGGTCAGTGTTAATTAACCGAAAGCAATCAAATGCCAAAGCTTATGCCGTAGGGCAATAAAATTAATAACAATATAATTCGACGTGAATTATCATACGATCTTTAACAAAATTATCCATTATATTCAATATCACCTGTAGTTAAATAAAAGAAAATGTCCCTGTTCCATTGCTGAAGCGGACATCAAATAACCTTTTGTGACCACGAGATAGGATTCTATACGTCGTCCCATACATAGGTGGTATCTTAATAAAATTGTGGCAAAAAGGAGATGAAAAGAAAATACAGTGAAATGAACGAAATTGTATTACATTGTATTAGGTACTGTCTAGAAAACGAATCCTTTAAGTAAAAAGGTCAAGTATTATGTGAACAAAAGGCTGTATTTAATAAATTAATGAACGTTATTTGGCAGTTGAGGCAGCTCTTGGAGGAACGGGGAACTCAAAGGGTACTTAATTTAAGGATTGTAGTTAGTTGTTGCTTCAGCCAGTTGCTTTATGGTTTCACTTTAATGGCATCTTTTAAAAATATAGAGTTGTAACAATGCAAATGTCTCGAGAAAAGTTAACGTATAACTTTCAAGAAAGAGAAAGAATTAATTTTCTCATAGTTATTGTTTCCATGCATACTTTTACACTTTCGTGTAGGTACTATGTTATTTTCTTGATTTGTTACCACCATTTTCATTTCTCTACAAATATTCTATTTCATCCTTTCAAGTGAACATTTGACCACGGACACGACTTTACTTACTTACGAACTTTACTGATACACAGTATTGATAATTAAACGATCTTACCTTCCAAATACATTGAATTATGGTGGAGCAACAATTACCCAATCTTTCATTTATAGCATCTGTGGGCTATCTGGTTAGAAGCCATTAGTCGATGAGTCCCCACAGGCAATGTAGGGTTTATACTGAGGATGTTCCGAAGTCCATATTAATGGGCCCACCTGCCGGCTGACATAGACGAATGGCCCTCTGACCTGTGTGTTGACCCCCTATCAGTTTTGCAGTCGTTTTATTGGAATCGCTATCTAATTTATGTACGTGTATCTTTGCTTTATTTACAAATATCACGAATCCATATACTCTATGAATTTCCCTCATTATATTTTTCTAAAAATAAGTATAAATTTATGAATAAAAAATAAGCCCTACAAAATATCAATTTTATACGCATATTGATAAGGCATCATAATCAAAGCGATTTCATAGAAATATAAATAAGCCGTTAAATATTATTTCGCCCAATTCATAAGGCTCCATAGATTTTTATTTAAGCTTTAACGATAAAAAATGTACTCAGATAGAGCTTCGCTGCTATTGTGTTCCAATTGCTCGTTCGCGAAATAATCGTAATTTGGTTTTATTCTTAAATTATGCGGAAAAGTTATTTACATACAAAAATTATAGTTTGTAGAAAAAAAAGCGTATTAAGTATTTTTATCCTAAAAATTCAGGCATTTTTTTGGTAACAGTTAAATCATTTGTTTGTTTACGCGCTAATCTCGGGATCTATAACTGGGTTCGAATTAAAAAAAAATGTGTAGAATAGTCAATTTATTGAGGTGGAGGCTATAAAACATCATGTACTACGTGGATGTAAAAGCCTGCTACACCTGAGAGAAATACCTAGGTATATAGGACCCTAACATAAAATGCCTCATTTTTTGTCTTAGTATAATCTTCTTATTTATAAAAATGTATCGCAAAATGTGTTCGTAAGCGCATAACTCGAGAACGGCTGAACCGATTTCGATAATTCTTTTTTTATTATATTCCTTGAAGTACGAGGATGGTTTTTATGTAGAGAAAACGTAAATATGTACCACGGGCGAAGCCGGGGTGGACCGCTAGTATTCTAAAGAGCAAGCAAAAGCAGCTTAAGAATATTATGTAATAATATGTAGTCAGCCAGACATAATATTATAGATTTGGTTTATCGGTTTCGATATTAAATTGATTCGGTATGAGTAAATTTCGTGCAATTGTATTTCTAACATTGCGATATTATGATGTGGTTATAAGCACACTGTAGTTTTATGTAAATTGCCTTCGTAGAAACATTTATCCAATCCCCGGATTTGTGTTTTCCTAGGCTTCAATCACATTTGAGGTTATCTCTTCACAACTTTGGGGGACCTTTTATTCCGCCCTATTTACATATGGAGGAATCAAAGTAAACTAAATTTGGATATCTACTAAAACTTATATATGAATCCATACAAATGAGTAATTAAGGACATAAAGTTTGTGAATATTTGGCGGCAAAATCCGAATTTAAAACTTATTATTTAATGTTTCGTTTTGTTATTCTTAACGATAATTAGGAGCAAATAGTATCTAACACACATTTCGATAGATTTTGTTTACTGTGTACTCTTATATGTATTTAAAGAACTGAAACAATTAGGCACATACCTAATTATTAAAAGTTAAAAATTAATAAGAACATTCACTAAAAATACTACTCCTATTCCATTTATATATTATACCTACATTCGATCTAGCAATTGACATGAACATGTACGATATTTTGAAAAGTAAAAATACGTCCGATTCCTATGAACATCATTTACTATTTATTATATTAATCAAGTACCACTCTAATAAATATACGATGAGATGTAGCGTAAACCCACCATAACGAAGTGAAAATACAAAAGATGGAAGAGGAAAGAAAAACGTAGAACATTACTTTTCTATTTTATCTTCTAGTTAAACGAGTCACGAATTCAGAATCGGGTCAACACACGCGTCTGTCGTTCGTTACATCGGGACCGGGACTTAACGATGACAAATGTTTTATCTATTTAGCAACTGAAACATTGGAATGAGCACTTATTATGAAGTAGGTATTTGCGCTTTATACATTGCATTTAAATTCAATCATTTATGTTTAGCGGAAAATGTTTCGAATATTCTGTTACAGAGCTTTAACATGAATCTGTTGGATACTGGAATTTTGAAATTGCGTTTTTGAAATATGTAGGTATTGTTTTGTTTATTAGCAAAAAATTCTTTATGCAGATAGAGCGCCACATAATGCATACTATGCAAAGTGGTGATGGGGTGGGGGAGAACAGCTAGCTCTTATTATATTATTTTTCCATTGAACAATATCTATTATACCTAAACAATAGTCTTGTAATCTCTGATTCCAATCAATGCTTCTGTTTATTAAATAAAAGCTATCGCTGGCACTCCGCTCTTCCATACAGAAATAATTTTGGAAAAAACACACATTTAGTACCCATGTTATAATAATGTTATAATTACAAATAAATATGTATTTCTGTACTGGCGTGAGTGTGTGTGTGGGAGTAAATACGTTCATCATCACTACATAGTATAAAACAAAGTCGCTTTCCCTGTCC
>CAJQZN010034548.1:0-14643 GCA_907164685.1 Colias eurytheme | reverse complement strand
TAAGACTTGAAAGCTGCTTAAATGATAAAATGCTTCCAAATATACGAAGCTAAGACACTTCATACCTATATCGGAGTTTGACTCGTCAAACCCCGATTTAATAAAATTGTGTTTTGATGTTTGCCTGACCAAATTAGTCTCTCCCAGATTTGACGAAAATTGTTTAGTCAAAGGCCGAAAATTACATTTGTTTGGGCTTTGACTAAGTCATTCAGTTTGACCTGAGGATTGACCAGTCCAACCTAGGAGCGCCGGAGCTTCGGAGTTTGCCTATAACATATATACATAAGCTGGCAAACGAGCTTGCGCGTCACCATACAGAAAGCGATGATTGGCGCCGCCCATGAACAACCATAGACTCTGGAGTATTGTGGTTGCGTTGCCGGCCTTTGAGGGAGGAGTACGCTCTCTTCTTAAAGTATTCCAAGTCATAGTCCTTAGGAAATGCCGAATTTGGAAGGTCGTTCCACATAGGGAGTAGTGCGCGGTAGGAAGTTCCTCCTAAAACGCATAGTGGAAGAATCGAGATGATCTTTGAGTGATACATTACGAATTTGCGATTTTAAAATCTGATTCAATGGTACTCTGGGCAATAAAAACATTATTCAAAATGTAGATTGTAATATTTATCTTTCGTGTTCTACTATAGTCAGAGTTAAAGCTGTTCACTTTAAATTTAGTGGTGTTACAAATTTTGAGCAACAAAATTGCGGAATCACGTGTAATAAAATTAAACTTATGCTATTTAACTTGTTGAAACTAATTTAGTTGTACGTCGTGAAATATTAAGTGCCTCTATCTATTCGTTTCTATTGTGTTCGTAAATTGTAGTAGTGAAGTGTTCTTTGCAATGAATATCAAAATCCGTTGAGCAGTTTTAACGTAAACAGTAGTTGTTATTTAATATAGCAAATTGAATACGGTTATTTCAAGTAGATTCACAAGTTTTCTTAGCAAATATTTAAAACTTAATTTTGTCTTTTGAATTAATTTCAAATGCATATACTTATGCTATTTGTTTGACCGCGTCTATTCTTAGTATTGGAAATCGATGTATAATATTCATAAAGACCCGGATAAAAAGCTTTTTTATAAAAAGATTACTTAGATCAAGATTCGGATGAAAAGAACTGAACTTTTTAGTCTTTTGTTCCAATATAATCCACAGTCTTTGTATAACGTGACACAATTCCTGAACTAAAACGTGAATTGTGTAAACTTGAGAGTTTACGAAGTTTTGTATACTAGTTTTGCCCTGTCATTTTCTGCAGAAAAGTGTTTTATATAATACTAGCTGCTCCGCGCGGTTTTACCCCCGTGGCTCCACCCCTCTTGGTCGTAGCGTGATGATATATAGCCTATAACCTTTCTCGATAAATGGGCTGTCTAACACCGAAAGAATTTTTCAAATCGGACCAGTAGTTCCCGAGATTAGCGCGTTCAAACAAACAAACAAACTCTTCAGCTTTATAATATTAGTATAGATATTCTATAGGACATAGGTATTGTATAGATTATTCCAGGCTTTAGTGTTCTTCAGCCTTCTGTGTACCTAAATTCACAATTCAGTAGTTCAGGACCTCTACCATGAGTTGACATAGTTAAATCGTCTGACGTAACTACAATAGTAAACGTGAATAGTTCACTTAACTTTCACGAGATTATTAATGACCGTGAATAACGTATCTATCGCGTCGAATAGTAATTATAAACTACTAGCTTTCCGCCCGCGGCTTCGCCCGCGTTTTCAAAGAAAAACCCATTCCCGTAGGATTTCCGGGATAAAACCTATCCAATGTCCTTTCTCGAGTATCAAAATATCTCTATACCAAATTTCATGCAAATTGGTTGAGTAGTTAAGGTGTGATTGAGTAACAGACAGACAGACAGACAGAGTTACTTTCGCATTTATAATATTAGTATGGATGACAGAACTGAGAAGATGTCAAAATTAGGATTATTCATGGTGCAAAAATTGTTTGGTTACTACAGCGAGCGTAGTATAGTTTACTATACGTTATCTACTGTAATATATTGCACCTCATGGTAGGCTTTTTAGTTCCGCTACGAAATTTTATACAAACCGCTTACTACAATCGCTAGCGAGTATCGTGTGCTGTGATCGTGTGCGTAAATTCATGGTAGAGCTACTGGCTTCAGATAACAATCGCAATTATAAGAGTATGTAACATGTATGTAAAAGACGTTTTGTTAATATTACTTACTAAGAATAGTATTGACTTAACGCCATATTGCGAAGTTTGCAGCAATATGCAGTTATTGATATAGGTACATGATATTTTGTATACGTACGTTTCATAATAACAACGTCTTTTTATTATTATCATGATTTATTTACTAAAGGCGACCACAAAGTACCGGGAAGTTTAAATGAAACCAGAAAACTGAACACAATTTTAAACGCAGGCGTGTCTTGTTGTTTCTTTTGAAAATGCATGTTTATAATAATTACTACATAACTAGATTTATATAGCAATGCTGCGCGGTTTTACCCGCATTGCTCCGCTCCTAATCTATCCAATATTGAAATAATGTTTCAAATTCAACCCGTAGTTCTTGAGATTACCGTGTTCAGTCAAACAAACTCTTCAGCTTTATAATCTTTATATATATAAAATTCTCGTGTCACAATGTTAGTCTGCATACTCCTCCGAAACGGGTGGACCGATTCTCATGAAATTTTCTGTGCATATCGGGTAAGTCTGAGAATCGGCCAACATCTATTTTTCATATGTACCACGGGCGAAGCCGGGGCGGACCGCTAGTATTAGTATAGATTTTAATAGAAAGCTAGATAACACGTGGGTAGAAATTTGGGCTCTATTTATTAATTATATGTTATTCAAATAAACTTGAAATATAATTAAATACGTTAATACCTAGTTTATTATCTGTGAGGCTAATTAATATACCTATATTTGAAAATACCTTTTTGAGAGTAATTCGAATATAAAACTAAAATACAACATTTTAGGCTTTGAACAATTTACCCTACATCCATACTTAATATTATAAATGCGAAAGTAACTCTGTCTGTCTGTCTGTTACTCAATCACGCCTAAACTGCTGAACCAATATTCATGAAATTTGGTATGGAGATATTTTGATACCCGAGAAAGGACATAGGCTACCTTTTATTGCGAAATATGTACCACGGGCGAAGCCGGGGCGGTCCTCTAGTATAGAATAAACTATATTTTCATATAGATTTCAGTGAAACAATCTTGGAGAAATAAAACCACTTTTTTATTAATTAAAATGATCAAGATTTTAACTTTTGTACAATAGGAAAAACTTATCATAGTGGATATTGCACGCCTCATAAGCGAAGCGTTGAGGTGGGTACTACTGTCACTTCGCGCAAAACATCTGATTTTTCAAACTTAAAATGTCTTTATGTATCATACATTGCACTTGTAAGATAATACATACACACACATATTAAGAAAAAACACTATTTTTAACATTCATGATATTTTTGATGTCATTTTTGTTATTTAAACTAGTTAAAAAACAGTTTAAAAAAGTTCTGTCTTGGACGTCCGTGTGTCTGTATGTGCGGAGGATTTTCTTGTTAACACGATAGCGACCGAAATACTTTACTAATCGAGTCTTTTTTTTTCTCTTACGCTTGAGTATGCTCAGGAATAGAACCCTTTCATTTTTCAGGGTCTGATTCGATGTGGTTTAATTGTTATTAAATAAACAAAAATAATAATTAATAAATAATTATTAAAAAAAATTATGAGGCGTGCACTTTTGGATTTTCCAAACTATCTTATTATAGTTTCATCCTCAGGACTGTTCCTCAAAACATCGTTTAGTTTCAAAATACATAATATTAACGTCCTTTGCGCGGGTATATTTTGGCTGATATAATAAATTGAAAGTTGCCTGAAGGAGTTCTGGATTGGACATTGATAATGAACCTTTCAACTGAAATTTCTTACGTAATCCTCTCAAAGGTTATTGCTTTTAAGTCAATCTCTATTGGCTATTGCTTAAGATTAAAACACGAGCATCCATGAATAAATTTCACTTTTCTTACATATTTTTTATCTTATTTTGTTTCTACCAGGCATCTGTTTTTATAAATTATCGTAATTGGTTATAATTTTTTTTAATTGGTCCCTATATATATATAACTTCTATTTTTAAAGTCTCATCTATGTAATACTAGCTGTGCTCCGCGGTTTCATCCGCATTGCTCCGACCCTGTTAGTCTTAGCGTGATGATAATATAATATATAGCCTTTCTCAATAAATGGGCTATCTAACACTGAAAGAATTTTTCAAATCGGACCAGTAGTTTCTGAGATTAGCGCGTTCAAAGAAACTCTTCAGCTTTATAATATTAGTATAGATTCTTCAACTAAGGTACATATAATTTCAAATTATTTACAAAAATGTTTTTGAAGATGCCTCAATTTCAATTTTCAATCTTGTAAATATAATATTCACTACGCTTCACGAATTTTTCTCTACATACTCGGAGCTTGGAGCGAAACGAAAATTACGTTCTAGGGAATTGTAGAGAATAAACAACATCACTGAAATGTTTTTGTTATAATAATAACTTTTATGAGTCTACGGAATGTAAATATTGCGTTTGAACTATGCAGTTGTTTGTCGATGGTGTTCTTGGTATTAATATCAGTTTATATTTTGTACTTGTGAAGATAAAAAAGTTGCATTACATTTTGTTTACTGCGATATATTAAGAAATTCTTATATAAAAAAGCTACGACTTGAATTTCACCGTTTTTGGTACCTATCCTTGTTTAAAAATAACTTCCTAACACCATTTTGACGAATACTATTAATCGTAACATCTATACATATAATATACATTTTGTTTTTTCAACAAATAACTTTTATCTTCTTTTTTCCCATAGATGCGAGAACTACGCCACGAGAACCTGACCCCGTTCGTGGGCGTCTGCATAGAGTCCGGCATGGCCTGTATCGTCACAGCATACTGTTCCCGCGGCTCCCTGGCAACCGTTCTGGCTGATAGAGACCTACATCTTGACGACATGTTCGTGGCCAGTCTGGTCGCAGACCTGCTACGGGGTCTGACATATCTGCATGACTCCGCGCTCGGTTCCCATGGCAACCTGACGTCGAGTAACTGTCTGGTTGACAGACGATGGGTGCTCCAGATATCGGATTACGGCCTGCATACCTTAAAGAGTGAGTATTTTATTGCTTTAACAGGATTCTGTCACTGTTCTGGATAAAGTCTTCCATCTTGACGATATGTTCGTGACTAGTCAGGTCACGGACCTACTGGAGGGCTGACGAATTTATTCGCATAAATGATTAGAATTATTTGAACTAGATAGGTATAGAAATTGTAAAATTAAGGTAAAAGTTTACCACTAAACGGTTTATTTCATGTTTTTAATATTATGTTACTAAGCAACTAAGCTAAGCAAATATTAAGCGGTTCGACTGGGTGTGCCTGGCGATCTGCATTGCAGGCTTTTGCCTATCGCCGACACCAGTCCTCTCCAATTTATACTATGTAACAGTTTGTAACTGTAGTTGTAAGTTTTTGAGGAAATAAATATTAAATATTAAAAGATAAACTATTAAACGATTGGTCCACCTAACATGTTATGTTGGACCAATCATTTGGTAAAGGATGCTTTTCGTTCATCTATACTAATATTATAAAGCTGAAGAGTTTGTTTGTTTGTTTGTTTGTTTGAACGCACTAATCTCGGGAACTACTGGTCTGATTTGAAAAATTCTTTCGGTGTTAGATAGCCCATTTATCGAGGAAGGTTATAATAGGCTATATTTCATCACGCTACGGGCAACAGGAGTGGAGCCACGGGGGTAAAACCGCGCGGAGCAGCTAGTTATTTATAAAGAACATCAAAGGTATCAAGTCTACAAAACTTTATTCTAGGTATTATATTGTACAGTCCATTTTTGGCCATTAAAACTAATGTGTAAAACTGACATCGATAATGTACTCACTAAAAAAAGGTTAAATCAACTATTTTGTCACCATATACGTACATACGTATTATGTATTTTCAATTATAAATTACAATAATAACTTTAATGGAAAAAGATTATTTCACGTAAATAGAATCTATTATACTTTTTATTTAAATATTATCTTGATACAAAGTTATTCCATTTTTGTGTACGAAAATAAAAATATCGAAGTAATCAAATATAAATTACAAAAGTAACAAAAATAAGTGATAAAAAATATAAACCTTTAAATCTTTCAATTATGTCGTTCTCCATAAGCAATCTTAAAGCTATTTTGATTTATTTTTATAGAAATAAGCCATCCATATACAAATGGAAGTTTTATTATTTTACAATGTCAAGATCAACGCTTTTCAATACGGAAAATCTTGGAAAATAGAATTATAATCTGGCTTTAGTTACGTGAAATTGCCATTTGCCATTTTGATCTAGGAAAATCCGAGTATTTTCATGATCTCGTATATTCAAAAATATACTTTTGTATCATCAATAATAAACACTTAGATACTGAAATGAATGGATAACTTTTTAGATTAGAAATACAATACCTTTAGTTAGTACTAGCTATGCTCCGCGGATTTACCCGCAGTGCTCCGCTCTTGTTGGCCTTAGCGAGATGGTATATAGCCTTCCTCGATGAATTATCGAGGAAGGCTAGCTACGTAGTCTACGAAGAATTTTTCAAATCAGACCAGTAGTTCCTGAGATTAGCGCATTCAAACAAACAAATTCTTCTTAATATTAGTATAATAGATTAGATGTTCATACAATTTGCGGATATAAAATATATATCTACAAAAAACGTAGAAAATATGTACCTATGGTTTTTATGTTTAGTAAATATTTGTCAAAAAAAAAAATTGGTTGTCTGTAAAGTCGGTTTACTGACGATAGTTGAACGTGACAACGTCCGATTGTGCTTCTTTGTCGCTCGTTCCGCGCTCTTGCTTGCACTTCAAGCCTTACATGGAACGCCTCAGAGCGAGGTAACGCCGCATGAGTCATGTTTTTTCGTGCGTGCAACCGGCTCTATCGAATTATAAGACGTTGTCACGTCAAAAATTGCTTAAGTATTGACAGTCTTTAACTTATGTTTCATAGGTGGCTGCACAGACACGGAAGATGCCCTCCGAGTAGAGAAGCGTATGCTATGGAGGGCCCCAGAGCTCCTGAGGGACCCGAGTCCTCCCCCCCGAGGGACTCAGAAGGGAGACGTGTACTCCTTTGGCATTATTTTGTATGAGATCCTGGGAAGGAGCGGGCCCTGGGGAGACACTAATTTGACGAACGCTGGTAAGTTTTTTGAATATTTATTTATTTAACAAATGGTTCAATGGGTTTATTGGGTATTTGTTATTTTTGTACATTGAAAGAAATAATTAAACATTTATTTGTTATAGCTGTATTTATACAGACAAGAATACGATAAATAGAAAAAATTGTTGTACAAATTAAATACATACGGTTATCATGTAGGCTTCAGAAAAACTTGCCTTTTATTCAATGATTTGTCTCATTTATTTAATCATTTCCTACGCATTTTCGTTTAACTTCAAACATGTAAAATATAAGTGAAGTCCCATGTCCCCTAGTGGGGTAAGGGGCAGATGCATTATACATCTGTTTCACTGATCGAATTTCTTTAGAGACAAGTAGGTGATCAGCCTTCTGTGTCCTGCCAGACCGAGACATTTTTTTTTGTCTTCGTCTCCACCGGGAATCGAACCCAGGACCTTGTGGTTTTACGCTCACGCGTCAACCACAGTACCAAGGAGGCGGTCAATGTAAAACATACATAAATAGGTACAATAATTACTGATCGAAACTTTAAGTTTGCGTAGAAATTTCCTGTGTATTATTCAAACAACTTTTGTATAAAAAGTCTGCTTTAATTATTGGCTGGCTAAAGCTGGTTTTGTCAATTTGTATGTTTTTATTAAACTATACAGTAACAACCCGACAGTGTACGATAAACTTTAATCCGAGGACGAGATTTGAATGAACTGGCAGCTTTGGAACTAGAAGTCCATTTTTCAACATTTTTTCGGTTTCCCACCGAAAAAGTCACGAGCGAAAACTTCTGGTTGATAATTTTTTAAAACTGGAACTTTTAATTAAAAAAAACATCTATATACTAATATTATAAAGCGGAAAAGTTTGTAATTATGTAATTATGTGTATGTAGGTATTGTTTTCACGTATACTGATCGTATTTTTCTCTTAACCGATTTTGATGAAATTTGGCACCGACAATCTTTAGACCCTGAGAAAGAACATAGGCTACCTTTTATTTCGAAATATGTACCATGACCGAAGCCGGGGCGGACCGCTAGTTGTTCATATTCTATACATATAATAAATCTGTAGAAGGGTCAATTCTGTACATTTAAAATATTGAAAAAATAAATAGCAGGGGGTGTTACTGGATCGATACCAAACCCAAATATGTGATTAAAAAAAATGTTGTCTGTCTGTCTGTCTGTATGTGAAGACATCACGTGAAAACTAACGGTTTGATTTCGATGAAACTTGGTATAATTATACCTTATTATCCTGGGCGTAAGATAGGATACTTTTTATCCTGAAAAAATACGAAGAAAAAAAATAATCTTAATTTTTCAGTTTTATCCATAGACGTTGTTCTGTAGAACAGCGAACACACGTTGGGTTCTACAGAACAACGTCTTAGTTATTAGTATAGGCCTAGCCGTTTTGAGTCCAAAAGATATTTATAAGATGTTATTGTCAGAGTTACTCAAAATGGAGAAATAAACCATCCACGCAAAGACCGACATCCGCGCGGACGGAGTCGCGGGCGGAAGCTAGTCTATAATATAAAAATGAATCCCAAAATGTGTTGGTAAGCGCATAACTTGAGAACGGCTGAACCGATTTCGTTAATTCTTTTTTTATTATATTCCTTGAAGTACGAGGATGTTTCTTATATAGAGAAAACGTAAACATGGACCACGGGCGAAGCCGGGGCGGACCGCTAGTACTGAATGAAAATTTCACAATTAACAATCATGAATAACAATCAACCATTGATTTATTTTCATTATCAATCAGACATTATCAATAGGATTTACACTATGAATTCCATATATATACATACATGAAAACATAACAATACATAGATAATATAGGAACTCTACATATACGGTAGGTAATCACGTTCTTCACCCGAAAACACATACGTAGATTGCGACCTATACGAAAATTTTGAAAATACCTTACGCTTGTGGATTTGCGTATTCGTGCGAATGCGAGTGACCAGCATAATAAACGGATAAATTTTCCACACAGCTAACTCCAAGCACAGATAACTCCAAAAGTCAAACATTCGTTATAAAACAAAAAATTACCTGCAAAGGATACATAGCAAAATATGAAAGAAAACCAGCCAAAATTCGTGCACAGATCCTACAGTGAAATATGAACGTGCAGAATCGGCAAAAATAAATACCGTTCGAAATATTGTTGGAAAAGAAATAACAGTTTGGTTCCACCATCTTTTGTTTATGGTCATTCATCTTGTTTAGAAGTAATATTGCTAAAGCTAACTTTGTCAGTTTATTTGTTACATGTGAAAGACAATAATTTAAGTATCTATTGTTAAACGAACACGTTTTGGTTGTTTGTAATATTGCTATGCTTGATCCTGGGTACAATTCAGATAGGTAGATTCATGAAAAATATAATTTAGAAAACATGTATTTAGACGATGTAAACACTAAATCGGAAATGTTACACTCTTCCTTATTTAATATCGAAGCAAAGTTGCAAAAACTAATCTCAAGTAAATTAAGTTTAAATTTCTACAGGCTTCCATTTCAAAGAGAAAACTTGTTTAATTCATTATACCAAAGAAGTCCCAGACAAACACTTGTCTAGAAAACAAAAGAAAAAGCTCTAACATATGAAAAATGCATTTAAATTGAAAACAAAAAGAAACTAGTATTCAATCTCTACAATGAGTGGATTCGAGTTGCTGAGATAAGCGCGTTCAAGCAAACAATTTGTTTGTTCTCTCTCTTCAACTTTATAATATTAGTATAGATTATTGTTATTAACATTCCGAAGGGTATTTAGATTAAATTAGAACTTTAAAACTTTATTTTGTGCACTTTCAAATTATTCAATCGTTTTCTTAAATAAAGGAAACAAAAGAAAACATTGTTTAAAAATTAATTAACACCAACAATAGACCAGATTATATAACATTATATAACACGAGGTTTATTTAATTTTCAAGGGCGTACCGGGATGTAATAAGGCAGGATAAAGGAAAATAAGGAAACGATTATTTCGCATTAACATTTTCATTAACAAAACGTTATAAATATAAATTTATAAAGAATAGAAAAAAGGTGTGTCCCTTAGACACATAAAACTGAAAGAATAGAATAAATTCGATTGCTCTGGCGCGTGACCCGCCAGAGCAATCGAATTTATTCTATTCTTGTGGCTGTGTGGCTGAATTGGTCAGGCATCCGCCCCGGAATGGCTCCAAAGGATGCGGGTTCGAGTGCCGCCTCGTGATCGAATTTTTTCTATTCTTTATAAATTTAAATATATTTATAAAGCATTTGAATGCTTTAAAACAAAAAATATCAGTTTTAACAAAACGTTATTTACAATAAAATAATATAGAACACCAAATTAATGCATAACTATGAGTAAAAAAACATATAATATATAAGAGTAAATGAATAGAAAATTATAATTGTATACTTCATTTATTCTAAAATAACAAAATTATGAATTGTTTCTCAGAGCTATGAAGTTTTTTCCTAATAAAATTTAAAAGGGCCTCAATCTATTTTTCAATTAACCAACAACGCAGCCATAGTTTTTCCAATTTTTCGAATGAATAATATTTTTCGTTTTTCATTTCATACGATAATAATATTACCAAGGTATTTTAAGAGACTTAAGTCGGCCATAAAATAAATCGCCAAAGGAAATCAGAAACATTCTTGAAAATTGGCTGAGATTTATTACCTCTAAAGTACAACATAAGAGAGAGATATCATGATCAGAAGCGCACATTTAATAAAAAGTGATATAAATGTGCCATAAAATATATTACTGCCATAATATTTAAGGACTTTAGCAATAACAAGCAGTTATGATCTGACTCTATCTTAAAGCAATATTACTTCGAGTGTAGGAAAGTGATGGCGCTATACGAACTATACGTGAAAGGTAAGACGTCAGACGAATTTAGACAGGAGCTTCTACTCATGAAACTGAACAACTTTTGTTCTACAACCTTGCTGAATTCGTAAAAAAAATTGGACTTTGTAAGAAAACTTCGCTAATCAGCTCCTTACAAAGTCCAAATTTTTTTCTACAAATTCAGCAAAGTTGTAGAACAAAAGTTGTTCAGTTTCATGAGTAGAAGCTCCTGTTAAAATGCGTCTGACGTCTTACGAGTCACCCTGTATAGCTCTGTCATTTTTCCACACTGGAATTAATACTGCTTTAAGACATCCTTAAATGTGTTGTCTTATAAAAGTAACAGCCAACTTTAATTGTTTTATTGAGAAGTAAGGCCCTTAATTTTCTTGAGTTAATAGTTGTTTTTATTTCGTTCTTGATATCTTTCCGGGAAGATTAAGGCCCTTCGCTCATGGAGCTACTCAAAAATGACTGAACTAATCAGTAATTACGATTACAAACCAGTTACAAATTGTATCTCGCATACAACGCTACTCAAGTTATAAGGTTTCAGTCACTTGTCAATGTTTGCTCGTTCATTTTTATCATAAAAAACAAAGAAACTCGGGAAACCAGTAGCGTGGAGACCGACACGACGCGTCGCGCGTGATTTGTTGCTAACGCGTAAACTCACCAGTTAGTAACTAGTCGCGTCGTGTGCGAATCTCCATAGAACATGTATGGGCTGTGACACTCAGGCAACTCGTTAGTAATTTGAGTTTGTGACTAGTTCTTTTTGAGTAGCTCCATGAGAGAAGGGCCTTAGACTTTTGATGACGAATTTGTGATCAGCTTTATAGCTTTCACTGTTTATGTCGTTTTACCCTTTGGGTACGGAACCCTAATAAAACGGCTTAATGCAGATAAAAATAATATAATACTACAATGAGTAGATATAAAAAAAAACAACAAACCTAAAAAAGTTAATTGCGGATCGCGTCTCTTTCCACCTACCTACAGTCTTTTCTTATTAAAATTTTAGCATAGAAATTGATTTCACTTTGGTCTTTGAATGGACAAACACCATTTTTTGTCGTTAGATATAAATTAAAAGGGAAGAAAAAAAGGGTGAAAATTTATAGTAATATTCCTGGATCTTTATTTGCACAACAAATACCTATGAATGTTAAAGGTATTAAACTAAACTAAAACTTAAAAAATTTAAACTAATAGTATAGCGACATTCTTCTATAATATATTAGACTTTTATCACGATTTAACTCGAAAACTACTATAACGATTTTAACATTATTTTACTATTAAGAAGCTTTATATTTACCAAGTAGCATAGGCTATTTTCAATCCTGGTAACCCAGGGCAAAGTCATTCACGGAAGAATTCTACCATACCCGTGGCCCCGTCGTTGATGCGGCTTGACGGAACACAGTGGGGTTTTGGTCGGTAGGAATCCGACATAACCCACGGCCCCTTCCCCGGAGGCCGTGGGTATCTATGCAAGATGTCCCCACTTAAAAAAAAAGGGGCAAAGTCATATTTCGCTCCACTGATTAGGTAAAAAAGGAAAACGCGAATGAAGCATGTGCAGCATTGTAGTTAGACTTGTATTAAACTATAACGTGATCTAATATAATAATCAATCAAGTGTTGACCTGATTTCTAGATGGGTTTAATCATAATATGTGGTAAACAATGTACCGAATTTGATTATGGACATTATAATTTTGATGTGCTGGTTATTGGGTCCTCAGGCATAATTATAAGAGTACGTACCAATATATTGTATTAGAAGTGTTGCGCAAGTTTATGTTCAACGTAAATGTCGCATTATATACTATTTACTCCTGAGGCGCTGAAACCCCGAAGTGGGTCTTGGCCTCCAAGACGAGAACTCTCCACTTTCTCCGGTTCTGAGCGGTCTCTTGCCAATTGTCATTGGCTTGGAGCTTACTCAGGTCCCTCTCCACTTAATCCGCATATTATACAAAATATAAAAATAACTAGTATCTTATAATAAAAGATTATTTCTTTCTTTCTTTTTCTAAATCTATCCAATTTTATTCTGCTATGTTTCTATTCTGCTTCTTATTATTATAATATATGATGTTACATATGTATTTTGTAAAATTGTAAAACTGACATGATTTAAAAGAGCAACTATGGAGTTTCTTGCCGGTTCTTCTCCGTAGATACTGCTTTCCGAATCGGTGGTAAATTTTAAAATATGTAATGACGTTTCAAAAGTGCTTCTATAAGAAGTCTAATTGAATAAATAAATGTTTGAGTTTGAGTTTGCTTATAAACTGGAATTACTGAAACGATAAAAGACAATTTATTGGGTACAATCGATAGCAGTGAATACTTATAGCTAAGAATTTAATAGCGTGCTTTTTATGTGCCGTTACATAAACGTTATCTTTCTTTCTTCCTATTCAAATTTCATAACATTAGGGTGTCGGTGATGGCTAATCAAAATTTTGCAACCAAAATGTGCTCAACCCACAACTTCCCTTCAAAACAATTTTTCAACCAGAAAATGCTCAAAAAGTTGCCTCTTTCAACAGAGATCATCGGGCGAGTGCGTCATCCCATAGGCGGAGTGCTATACCGTCCTCCCATCGGCAACCTGACCGCCCGGCCCTCCGTGATCTCCGTCCTGAAGTCATGCTGGAGTGAGCGGCCGGATCGACGTCCTGACGTGCGGCTGGTCAAGCTGCGACTGAAGGACATGCATGCGGGCATGTGAGTATATATTCCACATTAATTACCTTTACAAGTTTAACCTAATATGGTACTAAAACTATCTTATACAGATATTAAAACTAATACAAATACTAATAACTTAAACTAATAACCTTACAATCTACTAAATGAACATCCTATAAAAAAATACAATTAATAACTAAGTAATAATATAAAGAAGAACCTTTGTTAATTCACCCAGCTTGCATGCGCGTTCGCACAAGAGGAGACTTCGTGAGCAGCCACCTTAGGCAGCCACACATAGTGGCGGCCTATGACGATAATACCATAGTCCATAGACTATGCATAGACCATTTCTTAATTCCTTCCCTACACTTTTTCTCGTTCTGAAATAAAAAGCGCAAATTTATATGTTTTTTGTGAGTATAACGTACCTATTAAACACTTGACCGTAATTTGAAGCTTACTTCATTGAGAGAAGGTACCTAGCTTTTTCCGCCTATTTTGCCCTCTCTTTCCGTTGTATATATGCTATCTCTCTCGCACACCTCTCCACCAGGTGGCGGGGCGCACGATAATGTGCGGGCGCTGGATGTTTTTTCATTGGCGTCTAGCTTCCGCCGCGAGAAGGTTGTCTACAAGACTACAACCTTGGTGCTATTAAGTATTAAGTATTGCTTCAGTCTCGTCGCGGCGTTCGTGCGAGTGGTCGTGTTTTCTTTGTCG
>CAJQZN010034547.1:0-19456 GCA_907164685.1 Colias eurytheme | reverse complement strand
TTGTGTGTTGTGTTTTATATTACATTTCTAAATTCTAAATATTAGAATTTAGAAATGTAATATAAAACGCAACTCTGTGGCAATCATCATCTGTGTTTATATTCTAACAGATATTATTAACTTTAAATATATTCGCTAAACTTTTTTTAAAATAAAGTTTATCTAAAATAAAACATTTAAACGAAGATAATAAAAAAAAGAACGTGTGTGCCGAGAAAACGTGTCAGATTCATAGATACCAAAATCGCCGCCTTGCTCCATAACGCGACAGTATTACCATGACGCGATCTTGAAATTCGACGACCATCTTGGATTTTAGTTTTGACCTCATATTGGTTAATAGCTACCCCAAAAACCACCCACATTTGCATATGTGTTTGCTACTTAGGAAAAGTTCAGATTTAAAGATATAGATAATGTGACGAATTTAATTTATTTAATTCCGACTGTTTCTCGGAATAACATACCTACATTTACTAAGAATTGCATACAATGCCGGGTTTAATATATTGCCGGTAACATAATATTATGTATGATAATAATTCTTAAAAAAGTATTTTATACATTTCTTAAAAAGCTTCGATATTGTATACAATAATACAATTCATATTCAAATTGTTGTAAAATAGTCCCACTTTTTTAAGTTGGTTGAATACACTAAAATACTTATAACGATCGTACCTACTAATAAAAGTAACAAAATGAATTTTTTAAAGTTCCCAGTTCTGTATAGTTCTAAAAAACACGAACCTAACCTAACCCACCCCCTTATCCAAACCAAAAAATTCTGATTACGAATTTTCGGCATATTACAAAATGCCGGCCGTTTGTAATTCGGCGGATTATACAATCCGATTGCGACATACATACCCCTCGTCCCGCGTACCTTCCAATATCTTAGATGTTTTACATTTCCGACTGTTAGGAAATGTATGGATTTCCTAGGAAATGTGTACTATAAAATAATTTATTTCACACATTTCCATGTGATTTTAGGAATTACATACATTTCCTGGGAATTTTATACAATGACGGATTACATACATTTCCGTTAACATATACTTACAATGTTTATAATTATAATGATAAATAGGCAGAAAATAACGGTCTATATAATGTTATGTTATATTATAACCAGTAAATAAAATAAATATTTAATTAAAGTTTATGTGTAAACTGTAATTCGATACAAATGCAGGGTTAGAACAGGATTTTAAAATATGTCTCCGGTATTGGAAACGAAAATTATTAATATTTGTCAAACTGGTTAAATGGTGGTGGAATGTTGTTCCAACACTTATGGCTCTTTCAATTTATGTGTTTCGTATCGGACCGCTAGTCGCTACAGTGCCGAAGCTGTGCGTTTGTCGTACGGCGCACGGCCGGTCGTTTGTTTTCATACAAAATGCACGGTGCGGCAACAGCGCGGCGTCCGTACCGCGAACGCTCGACAGCAGGACGGCAATCTACAGATCACCCATATTTGGCAATCTCGCTTCACCTAATGGCCTTCTCTGTTCAAGCCGAAATGAATTAATTACCTACTGCAAAAATTAAATAATTTAGATTACCTGGAAAAGACAAGGAAAATAAACTTTAAACAAGTGTTCGACCGATTATTACCAAGTAGTTAGGTAAATAAATTAATGACAAGACAAGGTAATTAATGCTAATAATTTCCTAAAGAAAACATTTTTTTCAAAATTTTCACATAATAGGTAAGTACTAGTACCTAACTAGACTCAAAAGTTTATGATAAGTCAATGAATGATAAATAGAATATGTTTAAGTAAAATTAAGTAGTTTATTTTACAATAAATTAATCTTATAAATTACCAACTTTCATTCTACGGCTTCAACCGTGTGCCTTATTTAATCCCTGTTCCTACACCTTGAATCCTATTTATGCAACAAAATTGAGATGTCCTTTTTCAACGTAGGTATGTACCGTGTATGTATATCGAAATTTCCGTCAAAATCGGTTCAGACGCGTGCGGGAATACCTATTTTCTCGTGGTCCCACTATTTTCTATTTTGTCCTACTATGACGGAGTAACTTTCGTATTTATCTACAAAACAGAAATGATTTGATTGTTTGTTTGTTTGTATTGAATAGGATCCGAAACTACTGGATTGATTTGAAAAATTATTTCACCATTCGAAGCAAAAATTATACCTACCTGATGAACATAGGCTACTTTTTATAACGGGAAAATACTTCATTCTTATGGGAATCGATGTCGAAATATTTAATTTTAGGCGCATAAAGAAAAAAAAAACGCAAAGGATCATTCAAAACCTTTTCTACGGTTTAAATCTCAAAACTTTTTGGTTCATACTTCATATAAAGGTAATCTGATAGGATTATTTAGAAAATAAAACAAGATGACGTAGGTAGGTATTTAACTTTAGTTTCGATTTATTATCATTATGATGATTTCTTGATATTCTTAACGACGCGGTTGGCGCAGGGGTAAAGTAACTGCCTACTGTGCTGACGGTCCCGGGTTCGATCCCCGGTCAGGGCAAATATTTGTGTGATGAACTTGATTATTTGTTTTTGGGTCTGGGTGTTAACTATATATGTATTTATAAAATATTAAATTATATTTATCGTCGTCTAGTACCCACAACATAAGCCTTAATTGATATTACTGTGGGACTAGGTCGATTTGTGTAATATTGTCCTTTAATATTTATTTATAATTTATATACTTATAATTAAATGTGACTAGAAATAATATACTTACTACGGTTTAAGTATAGGTTGTATTATGTATATTATTTTGTAATGAGATCTTGCAATCAAATATTCACACAATCTCGCAAGTTTTCCGACAATTCATTTTTCGTATGAAAACGATCAATACACTAGGTACCTACCTAATATAAGCCGCTACAGGAACGCAGTTAGTAATAATTAATAACGGCTTTAACCCATTTACAATATTTTTTATAGGTACTGCAAAGGCAATGAGGTTATGTATTAAAAACGTAGTATATTATTATTAGTCTGTGGTCTGTGATATTATTATTAGTCTGTGTTAAAAACGTGAAAAGTAACGTAAAAACGTCTTAGTGCCATCTAGTATTCGTTTAGCATCGCCAAATCGGAGGAGAATAACTTGTTTATAGTAGTTTCATGAGATGGCGTTGTTTTGAATATAAACTTTTCTGTAAAATTAGTTAAAATCGAGTGAAAATTAAATTAAATAGGTAGGTTCCATTTACAAAAGTATGTAAAAAATTATAAAAAGCAATGAAATTGCAATTAAATCTAATTTTATTTTTTGCTGGTTAAAATGATACACTTAGCGGCATCTATTGGTAGACGGATGGCATTAATCGTCTTTTGTATGTAGTGAACCAGACATGCTATAGGCTTATATATCATCACGCTACGACCAACAGGAGAGGAGCCACGGGGGTGAAACCGCGCGGAGCGGCTAGTCATCCATAAATAATCACTACGACACGTGAATTTTATATAATATATTAAAAACTAGTGGTCCGCCCGGCTTCGCCCGTGGTACATATTTAGTATCCTATGACCTTCTGCTGGCTCTAAACTACCTCCCTGCCAATTGTCAGCTAAATCGGTCCAGCTGTTCTTGAGTTATAAGTGAAGTACCTAACTAACATGACTTTCTGTTGTATATATAGATTTAGATAACCTATGTATTTATATAATATTATTATTATGTTTCTATACCAAAATGAATGAATCAATTATTAGTTTGATGTTTTTGGACTTTAGAAAAAGGATAAGTCTAAAACTAGTCTTTGTCACTACATAATACAAAACAAAGTCACTTCCTTATGTCCCTATGTATGCTATAGTCTGTCCACTATAAGTATTGCTTTTTGACAGCTCGACGGGTGATACCAGAAGTGATGTTCAAAAGATTATCGATTGGGATACCATTTCAATTATAAATTCAAAATATTATCATAAATGGAATCAGGTACGTAAATAATAATTACAACGTAAACGTACTAATAAGATATGTAATAATAAGACCACATATCTATGCATTTTATGTTAAAACTAAACTAAACGAATATTTTATTATTTATTGGTTTCTAACTTACAATTTGGTTGTCTTTACGTTTATTATTTAAATTATATAACATAATAGAAGAGTTTTTCTGTATTGGATATATTTTACAGGGTATTTTTATCGATTATTATAATCTATCGACCCATCATTGAATAATTCTGTGTAGACATCACCAAGTGGGCGGGGCCTGTCCATGAAGTACAATAATTATTTGTATGACATTTTAAGTTTTAACATAGACAATACAATCCTTCATAGGCGTGAAGCTGTCAAAAAGCAAATAATATAATGGACAGAGTATAAGATCTTTTAAATAACGCAACAATTTTGATGCAGTTTAAAAATAAAATTAGCAAATATCTTTACAGGTCTTGTATCAATTTTAATGCCAGTATCCCATTGAATGTCTAGAGGTGCAGCTTAAAATCTAACTAAATGTGTTTTTTATTGTCTGTTTAGGTGGTAGCTTTTTTTAAAAGCTTGTATGGATAGATAAATTACTAATTAATAATTAATTTTAAAAAATATAATGTGGGAATAACTTATTTTACTTATAATTTCAACAAGATTTGAGATATAACAGCATCAGACAATTTCAAGTATACAGTAAAAGTTCCTTATTCGCGCTTCCTTCATTCGCGGTTTCACTATTCGCGGATGGAAAAAATGCGACCTAAATCCTATATTCGCGGCCTAAAATTCTTTATTCGCGGATCGAATCGGTACATCGGTACATACATATATGTATTTACCTAAATAAAAACCATTTGTTATCCTTAGTAAACGCTTGAACTACAACTACAAATTTATAATGTCGACTAAAAAAAATGAAAAACGAGCAAAAAGTGACAAGCCATTGCCTAAACCTGAAGAAATCTAAAAAAATATGTTTGGTCAAAAACTTAAATTAAACTGGTTTCTTTATGTATTTGCTTTTTTATTTCGTCACCTAAGAACGTATTCCCTATAACCCCATACAAATTACCATTCCTTATTCACGGTTTCTCTATTCGCGGCACATTTACGGAACCTATTACCCGCGAATAAGGAACTTTTACTGTAATTGAAATATTTAACTTGAATTATGAATTTTCAATAGAGCCTTGAAAGAAAATAGAAAAGTCATGGCCTAATTTAACTTAATTTTAGTTATGAATGTGTATTGTTTTGCAAATTGATGCTTAAATCCTGCACAATCATTCACAATGTACTGATTTGTGCATTCCTTATCCAACGCCTTATTGTATTTTATATTGTCATCAATCATAAAGATAAGAATAAAATAACAAATACAATAAAAACCTATTTCTTCTAACATTTCAAATTCCCACAGGATCTTTTTTTATACTGATCTAATATTGAATAATGAGTAAAGTTATTAAATATTTTATTGAATAGTCATTTATGAACTTTATATTTATCTTGAACAACATGTTTTCTTTAACAATGATTTGCTAAATCAATACATATAATAAAATTCTAGAAAAGTGGTGTCTGTACAATGAAAATATGTAAAAAAAAAATAGCAGGGGTTATTACTAAATCGATCCCAAACCCAAAACTGTTGTTAAAAAAATTTTTGTCTGTTTGTCTGTTTGTCGGTTTGTCTGTTTGTCTGTTTGTCTGTATGTTTGAACACGCTAATCTCAGAAACGGCTTATCCGATTTAGATGCGGTTTTCACTAATATATTGTGGTAAGCTTCATTTAACATTTAGTGTTTATTTCATGTCAATCGGTTCATAAATAAAAAAGTTATGACCATTTAAGTAATCACAGCGAACATTTGCTAAGGCATTCTATACATGAATTACTTTATTACGTAAATTATACGCTAAAGTTATTCCTTGACATGTCCAGATGATCATATCGAAAGTCCCCAAGCGTGGGGGGGGTGGTTATGCTGAGGGGGTAGTAGGGGGGGTCAAAGGACCTTTATTTAGATTTTTGCTCATAAGTCTAAAACCTGCACAAATAGCATTATGGTTACTTCTAGGTAAATTTTCTATATAAAAGGTCTTTGAAATTATGTCGTAGGTATTATATTTTTAACCCCCGACGCAAAAAGAGGGGTGTTATGACCGCTATGTGTGTATTGCGTGTCTGTCTGTGCCACCGTAGCTCGCTAACGGGTAATACGAATTAGATGCGGTTTTTTTGTTACATTAGTTGTTTATTATATTATATAGGGGTGAAAAAAACGCATGTTAGTTGTTAATGTAGGTTGTTAATGTAGGTTATACCCAAGTGATATATCAAATGAAAATAGACGACATGTCAGAAACAATTAGTCAAATTTTATCAAAATCGGTTCATCCATTTATTTGATATAGGGGTAAAAGTGGAAATAAATAAATGAATTTTATCAAATATACTCAAGTGACGTATCAAATGAAATGGCATGACCTGACGTGAGAAGTATAATGAGGCATTGGTATTTAATCAAAATCGGTTCATCCATTTATTATATAGAGGGGTAAAAGTGGGAATGAAAAAAACGAATGTTGTCTGTTATACCCAAGTGATATATCAAATGAAAAAGGACGACCTGTCAGAAACAACAAGTCAAATTATATCAAAATTGGTTCATCAATTTATTTGATATAGGGGTTAAAGTGGGAATAAATAAATAAATTTTATCAAATATACTCAAGTGACGTATCCAATGAAAGACATGACGTGTAAAGTACAATAAGACATAATATTTTATCAAAATTGGTTCATCCATTTATTGGATATAATATGTAGGTATAAAAGTGGGAATAAAAGTTGTCGAATATACCCAAGTGGCATATCAAATGAAAGGGCATGACCTGACGTGAGAAGTATAATGAGGCATATTTAATCAAAATCGGTTCATCCAATAATTATATGTAGGGCAAAAGTGGGAATGAGAAAAACGAATGCTGTCTGTTATACCCAAGTGATATATCAAATGAAAAAAGACGACCTGTCAGAAACAATCAAGTAGTCCAATGTTATCAAAATCGGTTCATCCATTTATTTGATATAGGGGTAAAAGTGGGAATAAATAAATAAATTTTATCAAATATACTCAAGTGACTTATCTAATGAAAGACATGACGTGTAAAGTACAATATTTTATCAAAATTGGTTCATCCATTTATTGGATATAGGTATAAAAGTGGGAATAAAAGTTGTCAAATAATATACCCAAGTGGCATATCAAATGAAAGGGCATGACCTGACGTGAGAAGTATGATGAGGCATATTTAATCAAAATCGGTTCATCCATTTATTGATTTATAGCGGTAAAAGTGGGAATGAATAATCGAATGTGGTCAAATAATATAATCAAGCGGCATATCAAATGACGTGTGAATTACAATTAGTCATGTTTTATCAAAATTGGTTAATCTGTTTATTACATATAGGGCACCTTGGGGTGATAGTGGGGATACATAATCCAAATGGAGTACCAAACGAAAGGATATGACATGTACATAATATAAAGGTATGATTAGACATGGTTTAGAATTTAGATCCAAATCGGTTCTGCCATTTACTAGGGGTGAAAGGGAAAAGTTGAAAGTCTGTGAAAGTAGAAGGAATATGGGAGCGGGAGAATAACCACATCCTGGAAATTTTGAACTCTTCTGTACCTAAGTTTTATAGCTCAGTTTAGTAATAAATTTTACTAACAGTTCTTTTGTGTTATTATTTATTTTATTTCTTAACTTTATAATAATGTGTAAGTACTTATAATTTAGTTGTATATGATAGTACGTGTTTCAAGACGTGTTTACTCAATAATTGTGTGTTAAGTAGTAACTACTATGCAGTCACTATTCCACGCGGACGAAGTCGCGGGCACAGCTAGTACTAAACAAATCACGTGACTACGTTTTTGGCTTAGCGCCACAATATGATTTCAGAAACTAATAAGGAAATATTGTTCATATCTGCAATGATTGCGCAATGTTTAAAGTTTTAGAATCAACTTAATTTTGTAAAACAAAAGCACAGTGCGCAGTACAATTACGTAACAAACTTACCACTGCCGATCCTACAGCCACACCGCCAGCGGTAGCGGCCATCTGGCCAAACATCGAGGGTTGCTGAGGTTGGGCAACACTCGGTGCCGGCGATGAAGGCGGAGCATGGGCTGGAAGACGGCTCGGTGGTGGAGCAGCCCTAGAAAAAACAATATTGTTAGGTTATGATCACACAAGACAAAAAAATGACGCAAACAAAAGAAAATCAAAGGAGGTATTTACCGTCTTGGTGCTGGTGGTGGACTTGCAGAACGTCCTCGTCGAGGCATCTTGAAATCAACTTTTTATCGCTTTTTATAAAATTTAAACGCTTTTACACAACACACTTCGCGAACTTCAAGTTTCAACTGATTGACGAAATGACGATTCTCGATTTCCCTTTACAAATGTCATTTGTCAACGTCAATAAAACTAACTTCATTCTACACTTTTCTAGAAAATTTAAAATTAGAATTTGGCCTCTTTGTCGTTTATTATCAAAATGAAAGGGATAAAAAAAACAAACGCATTTGCCAGTGTAAAATAATGAAAAGAATTAAATGACCTACTAGAAATTACGAAATCTATAAGGTATAACAAAATAATTATGTTATTGGATTATTAGCATATGCTTATAATGCACACAAAAAGTATAATAGAATATAAATGAAAAGATTATAATATCATCATTCAGAATATTTTTGATGCTAAGGTTCAGGAATTAGAATCACTTTATTAAATTAAATTATTTACCTTCGGCTTCGGGTTGGCATATTAAAATTTAATTTGGTTGGAGGAAAGGCATAATATTTCTGCTAAAAGTGTTGTTTACTTTCAAATATTTACATTGTCAACTAATTTTTTTTCTGCATTCATAAACGAAGGGCAGCCTGTGAAAAATGACGACTTTAAACTGTGACTTTAAACGTTGCTTTTGCTTTATATGTCTAAAATATTACAATATATGTATATAACTTGTATAATTAACAAATTTTTAAATTAACTAGATATAATCATTTCATTTTACTCGTAAAGGTAAACTTTTACAAGTTGAAAGAACGTGTAGACGCAACATTATTTGAAAGGAAGTGCATTCACATCTGCCGCTTCACATATTTTTTGTTCCGTTCCGCCTTGGTTTATCAGTTTGTCATCTGTCACGTTAGATGTCAGTCGTATCAACAGTCAGTTAGCCTCTGAATTCGAGAACGCGTGATTGTTTAACATCGATACCAACCGCATTGTGAGGAAGTTGTTTGAATAATAAGTGAAAATAAACGAAATATAAGCCGGTATAATCATGAATATATTTCTAGCGATAGCTTTGACTATACTGTCATGTATAGTAATACAATTTATTTACAAGATCGTCTTCGGAAGCAAGAAAGATGAATCGCAAAAGCATGAAACTGAAAATGATATAGGTAGGTTTGATGTTTTATTTTTATTTGATTAAAGATAATGGCACTAAACTGTTTGTAGAAATGTAGTTTCGACTTGAATGTGTATGGAGAAACTGTTAGGACCACACGTGGTTTTACCGCGTAAATTTTTTACTTCTTACAACCGCATCTCATTTTGCTGTATAACTGTTTTCTTTTTATTTAACAAGGTCGACCGTAATTCTTCTAATAAAGTACCGTATTTGAATGAATTTTGAAAGACAATTGTCCTAGAAATGGCTATCCAAGAGGTGAGGTAAGTGCTCATATTTATAGATAAATTTTTAAATGCATTTCTTACATTGTAGTTTTGTTCACTCAAGCCAGCTAGTACATTTCGGAAATCGGAAGCATTTCCTGTTTGGCATCTGTATTTCCTAAAATAATTTTATCTTATCACTGGGATTTTATACAACTGATTTTATTGTGCATTATTAAACCTTTTATATTTATAATATGACCACTTTATTGCTGATATTTTATTATATTTATTTACTTCATAATTATAATCATATAGGTATAAAATTAACAATTCTTTCTCCACATTTCTTCACATAATATTAAAGCAATTTGTGCAAATTAGATTATGTTATAACTTTACATAAGAGAGAAAATCTATAATTTATGTCCATTAACTTGTAACATTTACTTATCTTTTAATCAATTAGTTATATCATATTATAATTTTAGTATCAACTACCTATCAACTATGTAATACTATTTTAAAGTTGACACAAGTTGTACATTATTATAACATGTTAGAATTTTCAAGATTATATTTTTATTATTTTTCATAAATATTAAAGTTTTTTATAAAATTAGGTGATATTAGTTGGAATGTGGACTATAATTATTATGTATGAAGATTCGCCTGAAATAACTTGTTTACAATAATTTTTACTACTATACCCGCAAATTGCTAATGCGCTGGAACCTTGTCTAATTAATACCCACGTGACGTCACCCGCACGTCAGCCAGCCGGTGGTGCTAGCGGCTCTGCACGAGATTACGTCATAATTACGTCATCAATATGGCGGCCAGGCGCATTAGCAATTTGCGGGGATTATACATATCATAGCCCTGACCTACTCAACTCTATATTCATGAGATGGCACATTATGTATTATGTTTATTTTTGTTTCCATAATGTTTTATTGTATTTTTTTATTGAAGTGGTTACTGAAAGACATTTATTATTTTTATCAAATACACAAACACATTAATTTTTTTTTATTACATTTATTGTTTCACAAGGTTACTCAATAGTATTAGGAATAGGCAAATATGAAATAGGCACATATAAATTCTTACTATGTTGAGTTTGACTCACAAATAAGAAATCTCATGAATCGGCTCTGCTCATTTCTATAAATAAGTATGTTACACATTCCACACAACACCATCTTGTCTCAAACTAAGCAAGTTTTGTATTAAAGGGATAGGTACTTATTATTATGAGTATAATTACAATTTACAACATTATATTATTTTCTTACATATACTTGTGATTATATTAATAAATAGATTTATTATGTATGTGACTGAATTTAAGTGGATAGGCACAGTATTTTTGTTAAATTTATCAAAACATTATACAAATTTTTGTTTATTATTTTTATTAGCTTATATACAATGTAATACGTTCATTTACGTTATTAATATATTTATTTGGTCTTTAACATTTTTTCGTCGCATTTTCTATAAGATACATTGTTCAGGTAAATTAATATTTTTTATTGTTGAATATATTCTATCTTTGAATGGCTCATAAAGCAAATTATATATTTACGTTATGGTATAGTGTAAAAAATATTTCATCGCAAATTCATCCTACAAAACCAAAAACAAACAAATAATTCCATTTATTAGCCGAAACACGTAATAACAAAACGCTTCGAATCAAAATGATAAGTCACGAAATGCGATAAATTCGTTTTCCTGAATCCAAATTTCCACTAAGCCCTTATATCTCTGTTAAAATTACGTATAATTATGTCTGCGTTATCGCGAAGACACTGAATGAGTTACGTCTTTAGAAATATAATTATTATCGCACACGTACAACCATAAAAACATTACGCATGTCAACCTTTGTTCTTCATAAGTTATGTAAATCACGTAGGACGTGATTTTACTACATATTTTGGATTGCATGATATTTCCGCCCTTGCGAGATGAAGATGTGAATCTACTTAATCAATAGCAATCGCTCTTGAGAGGTCTATCTTTCAAATGAAATATTTACATAGCCTCGCTGAAATTAAATTTTACGATTACAGCAGATCCAGTCGCTCCCGCAGAAAATGCGTCGAACGAAACGCGCCCGAGCGGTAAAAATAAGAAGCGCGCTGCATGGAAACCGAAGACGGATTTCTCGCATCCGTGGCTCATGAAGAATCTCAAGGGGCACCCGGGGAACGTGCTCATGGTGGACTTCTCTGCGAACGGGAAGTTCATGGCTGCTACATGTGATGGTAAGCATCCACCCGAGGTGGCGGGTCATAAGTCATTGACGAAAACGCCAAACAATGGTCTCCGTTGTTGTGACATCGCTATCACGTTATCACTTCCGCGTTGCGGTTTAAGACCGATGTCGGCAATCATTGAGGCTACAAATTGCGCGCAATTAAAACATGATAATATTATCACATAACGGGACCATTGTGTGGCGAAATGTGCTTAATATACTATAAGCTATTGTTCTAACAGTTAACACGCTATCGTTACGCTTGTGCACATAGCAACTAGAGTTGGGAAGTCGAATCGTTTTTCAATGATTCGTATCCGGAATAATCGCAGACTATTATGTAACGTTCGATGATTTCCCGTCGCCGCGATGCGCTTGAATGCTGTTCATCTCCGTTTACTTCCCAGCGCTGGTAATTAAACCTCCACAGTTATACATTCGTAACAACGTTGTAGCTCCTCGGATGTTCAACAAAAAGTTGGTAAACAAATTAATATATACATTGAAGATCTATGTTTTGGTCATTACGCAATATGACGTTTTGTTTAATATCCGAGAGATCATAATAACGAGCGACTACTGCTGCGCTAAATAACTCCAAATACAGTCTGTCAACAAGTAGTTTGATAATATTTCGTGCAAATACTAGACTATTTGATTTGAGCGATGTAACTATTTCCTACATTGTTAAAGGAAAAATATTACGTGAATTGTCTATTAATTGCACGAAGATTGGACGGCGAGCCCAGCGCGCTGAGACCTCGTATTTTTTGTCCAATTTGGCTACTGTTATGTGTAATTTGGAGGTCCGTCGGTCGAAGTCATCTGAAGGCTAGTTGCTCTTGTGGAAACTTATAGAACATTAATTTAAATAATAGCATATATTTTGATTTCTGTATGACGACAGAAAACCTAGACGTGTTTTTTATTAAAATTCAACACACGTTATCACTGTTATGGTATGAATAAGACAGCATGAATAATAAGTAATAACTAATTATTTTTCTGTAACTTTGAGGTATGAGATAAAAATAATTTGCCTGATATTAATTGCATATGTTTTACACTTTATTATGGAGCTAAATTATTAATTATTTTCGCTAATAAAGGTGGTGTAATGTAACAGTTTTCAATGTCATTTTGTTAATTAACAAGTCATCGAACTTGACTGCTATATACGAACAATACACACGTATTTTTATGTGAAGTAGCTATAATATTTACTCTATTATTAATAAATTAATTTTTGAATATTTATTTTAATGAAAGTCGCATAAAACTCATCTTGAATAGGTGATAATGACCCACATCAAAGACAATGCTATAAATACATATTATGTCTTTTTGATTGAATAACGATTGGGTAAAATAATACAATTGTCTATGAATTAAACATGTTCCATTGATTAGATCGGAAATGCCTACATTCCTTATCAGCGTGACTAATTTTCGTCTGGGTATAGGTTATAAAAGCGAATCCCATGAATAACTAAACGATTTATAATGAATGCTATGGGATTTCCTTTCAAAATTATTCATAATGAATGATATTTCTCATTATCCATTTGCAGTAGGTATTGTTTTCTGCTTATGAAATTGAATACAATCGTGAATAATTAATTATTTATAATTACACGAACCTAAAAGATTTTTTCGATTTTTTTCTTTGGGTATTAAGTAAAGATGATATAAAATAAATAAATTGATTCTTTTAATTGGGGAAGGAAATTAATAACGTGTTATATTGGATCGATTTGGTTGAGGCA
The DNA here is from genome assembly GCA_907164685.1 of Colias eurytheme. NCBI lineage: Eukaryota > Metazoa > Arthropoda > Insecta > Lepidoptera > Pieridae > Colias > Colias eurytheme. Next base: position 5,725 of record CAJQZN010034547.1, on the reverse strand, counting down.
ATTAATTATACAAAGGTAATTTTATCGTTTATTGATCTCGCGTGAAGAAGATTAATGTGTTTTGTAAATTATGTATTTCGAATGTATGGAGTATGGACGATCATTCAAATCAGTCTATACAAATCGTATACATTAAGCTTAATGAGTAAGTATTTACCGTTGTTCTGTGAACTCAATAGAATGTCTTGTCTTGGAATGTACCATCTTGGCTTAGATAATAGGTGTAGACTAGAGTCTAGACTCAAGACTATAGGACGTTTCTATTTACAATTCACCGTGCTATAGGTATTATAGAATAGACAGATATATTTTTTTATATGTCCTATAAAAGCGATGATATTACTAACATTTAATTAGAAATGATAACGTTCTTTAATTGAATAAAATGTATGAATCAATATAACACTTAGCATGATTTTTTTAAACAATGTATGATATTTCGCGTATTTGAGAGACATGCAAATGATTGAATGTAATTTTACTGTATTAATAAACGAACCTTTCGCAGTTAAACTGAATGCATTTAAATATAAGTGTCATTGAAAATTTATTTTTTATAGTTGTTTCCTTCCATGAAATGGCAATGTGCAAAATCACAATCTTTCGAAATATATTTATTTATTACTAGTTGGGAAACTATTTATTTTATAGCGGATTTATTTATTAGATTTTATCTCTGTGCGCGTAAAAACATATTTTTACTACTTATTTATGAATCGTTTTTTTCTAGGCTGCTTAGACCTAAGCCTACAATAATAATAATTGAATTGAGATGACACTCATAATTTTTTGGGTTTTGTGATATAACCAAGGATTATATATTAAAAATGCCAAGTATTTTTCATTCGCACGTAATAGTAAAAAGTCAGTACCTTATAGGGCATGAAGCAGATGCATGCACATCTGTTCTATGGATTTTATACGGTAAAAGGTGGTCACTGGTCAGCCGTCTGTACTCTGCCAGACCGAGACCTTTTTATATTAATCTCTATTGGCGATCGAACTTAAGACCCCTGAGTTCATTGACCTTGGCTAAACCACTCGGGTAAACAATCTACGTAAGAATTAGACGGATTTCGTAATATTAAATATGTACATATATGATTAATTTTTGGAATTATTCGTTTGTATTTACGCTATATCCGGTCGAAAAGGCCTATAGAAATGGTGCATTGAACGCAGTATTCAAATTTCTCCGAGATAAGAAGTGAGACAGATCTAATCACAATCAGATATACATAGCTTCGTATTCTTAATCTATTTGCAAAAAGTGACGTAGAATCGAGCGGTATGGTCGCGGGGTCAGTCACCTTGCCGAAACGTCTGCCCTGGTGACTAACTAGGACGACGTCGACCGCGGCCTGCTGTATGTCATTAACATTTACGTTTAATTAACATACTCGTATTGTTTTTGCGATTTTGTATCGGCTCATTCGTTCCGGATTCTTGTGGGTGACGTTTGATTATATTTGTATCGAAATTGCATTGATGAAGGAGTAAAAAAACTTAATTTATGTACGCTTGTAAAGTAATTACTAATTAGTTGTTATTGAATTCAAATATTTGATTTATATTTTATGTAATAAAAAAGATAATACAAAAATAGACGGCACAGTAAGTAGGCGCTAACAATGATAAGTGATCTCAATATATTGAATCATCGATTAATATGGATTTAAAGCAATAAAATTTATTTAAATTTCTTGGTCCGTTGACAGCGTGGTACCGGTTGCAGGTTTGGGTGAACAACCGAATAATTTCTGATAAAATAAATATACGTATTTTTGTACCGTTAAATCACAATTCAAACCTTCAAAGGAAGGCCAGTTTTTCCTTCCAATAAGAAATGCTAGGTTTTTCTGATAATGGTTTTATGAAGTAGCTTTTTAGTACGCACTATAGTATGTAATGCAATTATTATTCTTTCGCGAATTATCCTGCTCTACTACTTTTACCCTATTATTTTCCTTTATAATAAAGTCAGGATCTATATTTTTAAAAACTTTCTCCACCGAGAAGGTTTTTCGGAAAGGGTTTATTTTATTTGGTAGGTATGCGAATGGGTCGTAAGGTATATAATGTATAATTATGTATTTCATAGCTCTGGGGGATTATAATGTCCTAGAACACTGAACAACGTTTGCGGGGTCAACTGGTAGCGTATAAAATAATAAATATATCGTGTATTAGTCACTTCTATAGTTACTATCCCTAGATATTTGTAATTGAAGTAAATTCCACTTTAGGGGAGAGATAATTGTAATTACTGATATGCTACAGCGATATAGCGCTTAACTCATTACTTTCATAACACGTGGGTTTCATTGTGATAATTAATTTTAAAGCAACAACCCGTCCTTATAATCGTCAGGATTAGACTAAATTTAATTTGGATTAAACGGACGGCACTTGCTTTCAAATAATAATTAGAGAATCTTCCATATCGGTTCATCCAGTATTCCAGTCGAAAGTTCTGATAAACCTCCTCTTTTGAAAACGGTTGAAAATCAACATTGACACTAAAACCGCGCCCATCCTTAGAACCTTGACAAATAGAACAAAAGCGGTAATTAAAACTCAACGGCTTCTTTAGCAAGGCTTCTTATAAAAAAATGCAATGTAAATCGATATTTGTCGTGTTGTATTCAGCGGTGCGGTTGATCGACGAGGACGGTGTAGTCACGGTCATCCGTTACGAGTCATCAGCTATCTTTACGTCGTGACTCTTATACCTAGCCTTTACCTAGGTGCCTAGATGTCTAGATACAGCTAATTACATGTGTGTAGCCGTATTCTGAAGGAAAACATCGTGAAACCGACATGTCGAAGAATCAAAAGTTCGACGACATAACGACGACATAACAGGCTCATGATGACTCGTATATGCGCTAACTGCTCTAGAAATGTTCACTCATGACTTTACTAGAAGCAACTCGTGATTGCTGTTGTTGAAAATTATGTTTAAAAAACGGCCTCGCATTGAAACCCGTATGTTGAGTGGCATATTTTTCGATGATCGCATCGCCAGTTAATTTCGTTTTTAAATTGATTACTTTTTATGATCCATACTAATATTATAAATGCGAAAGTAACTCTGTCTGTCTGTCTGTCTGTTACTCAATCACGCCTAAACTACTGGACCAATTTTCATGAAATTTGGTATATAGATATTTTGATACCCGAGAAAGGACATAGGCTACCTTTTATTGCGAAATATGTACCACGGGCGAAGCCGGGGCGGACCTCTAGTTCTCTATAAATATGTATTAATCTTTATTTTTTTAATGTTCAATGAGCTATCGATTTAGCTCGATTTGGGACGGGGGCACATTTACATTAACTAAATATATTTTGTAGAATTCTGTATTATTTACGCATTCATTTTAATTAAGAAGTTTTATCTATATAAACGTTCCGGAACGAATGGCCTAAACGATGGTATTTTAAAAAATTTCCATTTAATTTGTCTTGCGTGAGAACTTCAACTTAATCCTGAGCAAAGGTGTAATAGTTGGCTTTACTTTCAAATAAATAAGGTGCCTTTTATCAATTTTACTTTCGCCTAAAACACTACTATAATTTCTATTTATGCATTTTTATTAGAAAAAGTAAAAGTAGTAATTCATTAAATTCAAAAGAGATGCAACTTGCTCACTTGTAAAGTTGTATTATAATATTGTTTAATAATGAACAGATGTGCTTAATTATGTACATAGTTGGTTTTCCCCTTCTCATTTGGTTAATAGGTCTAGACATACATTCATAATTCCTAGGAATTTAATTCAGTTTACATTAAATAGGACATAACTTTAATGCAGCTGAACAAATTAAAAGTAGAGATGATTCAGTGTTCAAAAATGAGATAGTATATTTATGTAATTTATTCCTGTATTGTTTTGGGTATGGATATAGGTAATGTTTATTTATTCTGTTCATGTTGAATCATCGAAATCATTAAGTAATGGCAATATTTATCACGGAAAGTTTAATTTTTCGATCTTTTTAATACATTTATACAGTTCTTATCACAATACATTAAAATGAAACCTGGTGTTTATTTAGAACATTTAATTTTGTCCTAGAGAAGGTCTATTAGTGTTACACTTATTATACTATTAGCCATTTCTTGCATGAAATTTCCTGAAAAGGTAGCGGGCTTTAATTTATTACATTTTAAGATTTTAGGGAAACAAACTCTGTCATTTGTTTCATAATCCAGGAATTGGCATGGTATGATAAAAGATTTGTTCTAGTTTGTTCAGCGTTATCTTAAAAACTGCGTGCAGTATCAGACACATAAAGAAAACTCTTGCGCACGCACTTGTTACCGCATCCTAAAAACCCAGTTACGATTTCCTCCATCTCGATTTGTTACATGCATTCGTTTCATAACTGTTACATTTCTATTCATGTTTTTACGCATGTTATACAGCTACAATTGCTAATAGTATTGAATATATTTCTTGTTCGGTTTGTCGGCCAATCGGTGACGGTGTCGAGGCTTTTGCGAAGCGCTGATTGGTTAGCGATTAGGCTTGAAATGGGACCTTTTTGCGGGAGAACAATGGGTCGTTCTTATGTGTGTGAGGTCGTACGAGAGTCACGCACTGTGACGTAGGCAATGTCTTGAATCTTGGTGCTATTGCCGCATGCGCTAGATTGCTTGTAATCTTAGAGCGTATTTGATTGTGTATGGGAATAGTGGTGTTGAACACATTGATATACATACAATGATCTAAGCAACATCAAAGTTGTCCTTTAAAAGTTCACACCTGGTTCACACTTATCAATCAAACATCGGAAGTATTGCATATAGCACTAAGGGTTAAGCCAATCCTACGATATATTGGCAACTGTCAGAACAATGAGTCCTTTATTTCACTTCTGTATTCAATTCATTCAACAGCCATGTTATAATGCTACAAAATTCAGATTTCTACTTGACACCACCTTATTCTGAACAGTGCTAATCACTTTTAAGGTTGAAAGTGTGCTATTACAATTTGTTGTCATTGCGAGTTAGGAGCATGTGAGGTCAGCGTGGTATTGGTTACTATGAGGGCTTTTAACTATAATAATTGTTCTCTTTGAGCCCAGTAATTTATGTACAACAAAGTCTTGGGTTGGCACGTAGATACCTAATGTATTTGTTATGTCGCTTTAATGCTTTTTGTATTGTTTTTGTCATAAAATTAAAGAATGATGATTTTAGCAGACATAACGTAAATAATTAAGATTTTTTTTTAATAAAAAAATTGGTACCTACATATCTTCCAAAAATAACACGTAGTCTTGAAAAACAGCACACGCAATTAATCTCTACAAATATGAATATTATCCTAATTATACAGTTGTGTATAGTTTTTGTTATCTCTTCCGTGACAAATTCGTACACAAGGATGAATAGTAATCTCTGTTCATTTTACAATTTACAAGGAAAATGTTTGCGTCGTCTAGTTAGTTTTAACTACGATTTATGGCTCACTAGCTTTACCCCGGTTTTACCAGCATTGCTCGATAAATGAGCTATTAACACCGAAATAATTTTTCAAATCGGACCAGTTGTTACTGAGATAAGCGCCTTCAAACAATCACTTCGGGTTTATAATATCTAAATAGTATTATAAATTTATATAAGTATAAATAATTTGGAAAATCCAAAAGTGCACGCCTCATAATTTTTTTTAATAAATATTTATTAATTATTATTTTTGTTTATTTAATA
>CAJQZN010034546.1:0-13394 GCA_907164685.1 Colias eurytheme | reverse complement strand
GGACATAGGGACAGGGAAAGCGACTTTGTTTTATACTATGTAGTGATGATGAATTGCATAACATATTTTTCCCTTTATATCCTTATAACATGCTAACAATTCTGCAGACTTAAATTCATAAATTGTATGTAAATCTGAATACTTTTTTTTTATGTACTACTATTTATAAATACAGTTACGAGGTAGAGCTATCAAATATTTAATAGTTGGAGTTGTTTGCACATCATTCACAAATGGCGCCGGTTCTAGGCGCATAATGAGAAGAATTAACATCCTTGTGATATTGTATTTGCTAATCTCCTTAGATTATCTAGACTCGTCATTTCCTCCTATTTTTATAGAATGAAGTTTTCCTAATCTTCTCCTATTATTCTTCGTATTCTAATCTTGAAATATGAAAATAAATGAGCAACACACCTTTAAAACAATCTTGATTGTAGATACTTATTAAGCAAATAAAATATGATGCTTTGTTTATGATATTACTTGGATATTACTATATCAACTGTCATTAATACCTTCATTATACGCCTAAACCTTGGCTTAAACAGTAAGTGATAGTCCGTCGATGTGACAGACTAAAAATACTTTGGAAACTGACAAGTTAAAAATACATAAGTAACTACATTCAACTCAATTACAATTGTAATTCATTGAGTTTTTCGAATGCTAATCGAAGACATTGATAAAACCTTCCTTACAGAGAATCTCTATAAATTATGGTTAACAATGTTATTGTAAAATATAAAGAAGAAGCCGACAGACATACTAATCCATTATTTGCATAATATTTAACGCGGAAAAATATGAGTTTTTAGTGTCATCATTTGCAATTAGATACATTGATGTTTTGGCTGCTGGGTAGTTGGGAATGATAATCATGTGATAAAAGATTGTTTTCAGCTTTTTGACAACCGTTACAAGTCATAGAAAGTTGCGAATTGTGTTTTTATGGAGCGTGTAAAACGTGCGTGTATTTGAGAATGATAGAGAACTTTTTTATATAATTTAATCATAATGATTGTTTGAATGTTGTAGATACTTTATTGTATAGAGATGATAAAAATGTCACTGCTTTAATATTTACTTTTCATGAAATCCTTGCACATGTTTACCTAATTGTATAGAACTGTAAATTACTCGTAATTATTAATTTTAGGGCTGATTTTTCAATCCTTGGTTAAAAATTATTCGTCGAATAACGTATTAAACTACCATGTATGAAAGGTATTCTAATTGCCCGTATTTGACAGTTTACAGGTGACATTTAAATGTTATCGTGTAATACTTTATTGGACGAAGATTGGACGGGTAAGTTTTATCCAAGGATTGAAAAATCGGCCCTTAGTCATTTTATTCTAGGTTCTAAATTATATACCTAGAGGAAATATTTGCACTAAACTATTTTTTTAACGAATAAACTCAAAATCTCTTTGATCATATTCAAAAATTATTCCATCAAGAAAAAGCTACAATATTCCTGCGTGGCTTACTTACCTATTACTATTTAATTTTAATTTTAATACCATATCAACATGAGCACAACCGGGACGCATCTATGCAGTTAGGATTAAGGTTCGCTAATCGCTTATAACTTCGAACCCCGCTTCGCTCATCCCTTACACCAGCCACATTTCGTGTCCACAACAGCCTCTACAGGCAATTTGTATTTGTTTGTCGCAATGTTAGCAGACATGATTCTCAATGTCTATTACTTATATAACATGCAATTGACGTGCTTTTGTCGTATTGTGCGTGATTGTCGAATTGAATGATATTTGTGTCTGTAGTTTTTGGTATAGTGTCATCTAATGGCAAGTTAAGTTACAGATATGAGCTTTAAAATCATTAGAAATCAGCTTTGACTCTTTCCAAACCAACAGAGATATGCCCATAACTGCCATGGATGTAAAATCAATATACTGATGAATTGAATAAAAAACAATGTGTGCGTGTACTAGAGTACACACGTAAGAAGTGAAACTTCTTTATGACCTTATTTTTCAAAAAATAATTTACTATATGCAACTTTACAGAAATACGTCGAATCACGCGTGGTAGGGATAAGAAAAAGATGGCGCGTAACGGAAAAATGTCACGCGTAACGAAAAAATGTTACACTAAATTTTTTTCCAACCCCGCGATAATGAAGTTTCACTTCAAAATTATTTATTCTAAAAAAGGACCTATATTTTTAAACTTTCTGTTAAAATAAATCTTAAAGTTTGCTTTTAGAGTTATCTGGATGATTTTATCAATGAAATGACGTATGAAGCTTCTTTGTTTGTACATTTTATTAAATCGAGTTGGCCTTTTGATAGTAAAGCTACTGCAAGTTGTTTTAAAGTAAGATAGGCACAAAACATATCAATCCTCAATCAATTTAAGACATTCCACTGCCATTGTCCAAAAGTTTTATCAGATTGGGCACAGTCGTTACAGTGATACGAATAATGACCACCATTTACCATACACACATACAAACTCATATTATTATGACATAGTTCCAACTTAACACATGTGAGAGCAAGTTAAAAATATGTGGAACCATGTCAAAATGAATGCTTTTGATACAATCTTGATTTTGATAAGAAAATGACGCTGACCATAAAGAGTGGCTCTTTGTCTGTCTGTCAATCATTTATCGGGACCGACACGACTCGAATGGATAATATTTTATGCTGGACAATAAGATAAAATTCTCGGTATGTCGCGGTTTGATATTTATAAATGCGAAAGTTTATGCAAGTTTGTCACTCAATCTTATCAAAACAGCTTTAAAGATTTAATTAAGGCTAGAAAATACTCGACGATGACGTGGATTATTTTTCCTAAATACCTAATATTAATTTGCATGTAAAAGGATAAAAAAATCTGTTTATATTCCTAAGTATAACTCAAACAAGAAATTACACAAATTTTACGTAAGTAATTAGTAAAAACAGACAGCTTTAAATCAATAGGTAATTATGTCAATAAAATAAAAATCAAACACCACACTACTAGGTGCATTAAAAACCAAAACACACATTTGTAATTTAATACAAATTTGGTTTTGATCGAATCAAGCCCAGGCCCTCTCCCTCCGCTATTGTTGTCAACAACATACAGGAACGTATTATATTCCATCATCCATGTACCTATATGCTCAGTGGTTAATGCTTTTTGGTTTGGAAATTACCCGACTGTACGAAAAAAGGTAATTATTTTCGACTTCGATTTTTGGACACGCTCTATATCATGCAAATGTAACTGATGATTTTTATATTTAGCCGATTTCACCAGAAAAAAAGTTAGATAGTTTGGCACCTAGGTGCATATAATATGTTTTATACGCTCTGAAGGAAATGGCTTTATGGATTTTAAAATGACAGCGGAATTTGTAAGCAAACTTTAGCGACAACAGACTAATAACATAATTAATAGGCAAAGCAGTTAGAGCGTATACGCACTATGCGGGTAGCCGCATTGCGGGTAGCCGCATTGCGGGTAGCCGTCCGGCTGACCGCAAGCACAATTATGTACGGAATATTCATTTCTATGCGCACTGTGCGGTCTGCGGTAGCCGCAACGCAGTGCGCATAGAAATGAATATTACGTACATAATTGTGCTTGCGGTCAGCCGGACGGCTACCCGCAATGCGGCTACCCGCATAGTGCGTATACGCTCTTATAGCTTAGTCTTATTTAAAATATCAACCATAACAATACAAGATAAACTGCACATAATATGGTCAAGGAAAACATCGTTGTAAAGAACCAAAAAGATAAACCAACCTAGCAGGTGGGAACAAAACATGATGATGAAATTTCCATTCTGATAAAACTACTCATCCCTTTTAAAAGAAAATAACTGGCCAAAGGCTACAGAATGTATGCTTTTACTAAATTTGCAAGGCGTGATACTTAAATAGCTCTTAAGTTATTCATAGCACACTGCGTAGTCAGTTAATCTTATGGATGGCCCTTTGCTTGAGGGTTGACTCATATAATATGGCTCAAGAAATTCATTTGCATGTATGTTTCTGTATCTGAAGATATAATTTCTTAACCTATAAATTTGGTTTAGATTTTATTATATTTTAAAGTAAAGTAGGTTTTCATTATTTCAACTTTACGTGGAACATGAAATTTTTCTTCTTTCACAGCGTACTTTTGAGGGTTTAATGTTGATATAATGATGGCATTTGAGTTAAAAGGTACAAAGATACTTATCGTCTCTACTGCAGAAATTATAAGAAAGCTCTATTTATACTCGAGTTTTGAACCCAAGAACATGGCTTTTTCTCAAAATTATAAATTTTCTGTATTTTTACGTATAAAAACCCCTTCTAAGGAAGTCCAGTTCAATAAATATACCTTTTAGTTTATGTGAAACATCCCTGAGGGTGTAAGAAGCAAGTCACTGGTCCAGTCTCAAGGGATGGAAGCGTTTAATGTATATTTAGGGGTTGTCGATTACGATGTATTGATGTGTTATACTGATGAATCACTGTAAATTGATTTATTTTCATATACCTAGAGCTTTTTAGTGTTTTTTTTATCAAAAAGAAAAATACGATTTTTATATCTGTTTGCATTCATCCTGTTTGAAAATTATTATTGAAAAGTTAATTAATAATTATTTATACACAATATGTGTATAAAATAAATAAAATCTAAACACAAAATAAAACATATTTTGAACACTACAGCGGAAATTATCAAAGGCAGTGCGTAACAATTCAATTGTATCAATATCTATTGCATTATTTTGGTATGTCAAAAATATAACAACACTGAAACACCACTTATCCCTATTAATTTCATTATAAAATAAGATTACACAATGAATTATATTTAAAATACGTCCGCACTTCTATCATTACCAAAACGGATACAGCCACTTATAACGTAAAAGACCTTTACAAAACAAACTATAATCATAATCAACTCTCTATACTAATTTCCCTTGGCTGGTCAGCACAAAGAAATGAATAGAGCACTTGAGAACCGGAACGCACCGCCAGTTTTCGCGCGAACGACTCCAATAAATAGCTCTTAATGTGCTCGGTATATCTTTTTAATATCATAACAATATGGATACCTGGGAACAATGGTATATGATACAAGGATAATTTTCAAGAGGACTGTATGAGAGGAAGGGAAGCAAAGGAATCGTTGAAAAGGTGAGAGGGCCTGGACGTGAGGTTGTGTGAATTGCAATCAATATATTTAAAAAAATGTTATTATACATAAGTAGTTTCTTTCTACGAGTTAACACGCAATCAATTGATGCATGCATCTTCCAACTATGAGATGTTAGGTATAGGTAAGTACCTAACATCTCATACTCTGTTTTTTCAAGACTCAGACTCTGTTAATTTCAAGTGAAAAAACAGAGTCTTCGTAGTACACTGTACAGCATCATATTAATCGGGAAAGCTCCTGAAATACAGCGAAAGCTATATTAGGCATTAGCGGTCCTTATTTTATGTAATGTATTCCTTGTTCCATAAAATATTTTTTATTAACAAATTCATTCTTCTTTTTAGTTTCTGGCACTTCCAAATTCCAATCAGTGAGATCACAAAGCAGCAAATCCTATATTTTTGAATATTGAGTTTTTATAGAGTAGAAGAAAACTACTTCCAAATAACAATATCCTATCATATAAAGTAGTGCAGGAATATAATATCCCAATAATTTGGAAAATCCAAAAGTGCACGCCTCATAATTTTTTTTTATAAATATTTATTAATTATTATTTTTGTTTATTTAATAACAATTAAACCACATCGAATCAGACCCTGAAAAATGAAAGGGTTCTATTCCTGAGCATACTCAAGCGTAAGAGAAAAAAAAAGACTCGATTAGTAAAGTATTTCGGTCGCTATCGTGTTAACAAGAATAAAAACCGGCCAAGTGCGAGTCGGGCTCGCGCACAAAGGGTTCCGTAGCAGCAAATATAATAAATTACAGTTAAATCAACCTATCTCAAAAACTATAAGAGATACTTTGATCAAACCAAAAATCGTTGAAAGAGTTAATTAGCATGCATCACCTCTATTTTTTTTAGAATTTTATACCCCGTAGTTATAAAAATAGAGGGGGGGGGACATACTTTTTACGACTTTGAGAGCTGATATCTCAAAAACCGTTCACTTTAAGAAAAATGTTTTTTAGAAAACTTTATATCATTTTAAAAGACCTTTCCATTGATACCCCACACGGGTATGTACATCGAAAAAAAAAAATTTCATCCCTCAGTTACATGTATGGGGGGCCCCACCCCCAATTCTTTTTTTTACTATTTAGTGTCATATTTTTGTAGCGGTTCATACAACACATATTCCCATCAAATTTCATCACTGTAGTACTTATAGTTTCCGAGTAAATCGGCTGTGACAGACGGACAGACGGACAGACGGACAGACGGACATGACGAAACTATAAGGGTTCCGTTTTTGCCATTTTGGCTACGGAACCCTAAAAAGGATCCGCACATACAGACACACGGACGTCCAAGACAGAACTTTTTTAAACTGTTTTTTAACTAGTTTAAATAACAAAAATGACATCAAAAATATCATGAACGTTAAAAATAGTGTTTTTTCTTAATATGTGTATGTATGTATTATCTTACAAGTGCAATGTATGATACATAAAGACATTTTAAGTTTGAAAAATCAGATGTTTTGCGCGAAGTGACAGTAGTACCCACCTCAACGCTTCGCTTATGAGGCGTGCAATACTGATCCATGTTTTAATCACCTATATCGCAAAGGAGCACGTCTCAAATCTCCCCATTTAATGAATGTTTCAGTGGCCCTCGGCGGCAAACCGCACGGAACAATTTGTCGTCGTTAAGCACAAACCAGTACCTACACATTCGTCAATTAATATCGCTGATAATGAGTGGAACTTAGACTTAAAACCTCAGTAGATATATTCATAAAGAACATAATGATGTGAAAGGCGAGAAAAGTTGTATGAAGCCATGAAGGTGTTTTTGGAATGTGTTATTTTAAAATGAATTGCAATGAAAATTAAGTTATTATGACTTTTCAGGGCGCCATATTTCATCGGGTATAATTGAATGTATGTAATAATGGAACTTATTTGTATTGTGTATGTAACTTTATATACGAATGTGTATAGTAGGGGGAATCCGGGAGACTTGCCCAGGTGGGAGAGTTGAACCACTTTCAATAACTTTTTAAATTAGGTGCCAAATTACGCCAAGTGGCAAACAAATGAACGCGTGTTACCCGCCAATCACAAGCAACTCACAATTTTGAGTGATAACAGACGCGTTCGACCGTGAGTTCCGAAAAAGTGGTTTCATCGTCGCGGAGTGAATTTTTTTGGCTTTGTTGTTTTAATTGCTATGCACGCATTTATGAAGGTATATATCAAACACCTACGTTATTGCATTACTAGATTATCATATTTTGTCGTACGTTCAGTGTTGTTCTCCAGTTGATAGTGGATTTGTTGGAAAAAATCAAGATATGGCCTTGGGTCGGGTGCGGGAGAGTTGAACCAGTCTGCAGTCGGGAGACTTGAACAATGGTTTAACTCTCCCTTTGCAGTTTGTATACTATTTAAGTTAGCTTTTGTTTTGTTTTAGAAAGAAAATGCCATTTCAGAATAAGCCTATAAGGAAGGTAGTCGTCGCAGGAAACCGTTTACTAAGACTAAGATTGAAAGCGCAGTCAGAGAAATAAAGAGTGGCAAATCTATTCGTCAAATTGCAATCATGTATGGGATAGGCAAAACCACTTTTACGGTATTACCTCTTAGGTGAACAAAAGTTAACACCTTTGCAAGACAAAGGGAGCCAATACAAATGCTCCCGGATTTTCAATGTTTTAGAGAAATTGCTCGTTCGTTACTTATTGAAGTAGCCTGCAGTAAAATGCACTATGGTTTAACCATAAAACAAACAATGCAACTAGCATTCGACTACGCCAAATTCCTCCAAAGTGAACATCCAAGAGGCAAATATTGAAGAAATAGGCAAATAGGCACATATTAATTAATAGTAAGAAATGTCTTTAAATTAGTTTTGTAGATTTATTAAGCAGTATATACCTCAAAACGAGTATTTAATTAATAAAAAGAAGCGAATGTTATGTTTAGGAGTTGCTCTGAAAACATTTTTCACTAAATTGTTTAGAAGATGATTATGAATAATCTAGTTATTGTTAAATGTGTCTAAATAATACATAACTAATGAATAATATGCTTTATTTGCGTCATTTCCCCTCTCTAAAAAGGTATGGGCAAGTGTCCCGCACCTGATGGGCAAGTGTCCCACCGGTTGGGGAGACTTGAATCAAAACTAATTTTTCATTAAAACTTAGTTTACTATCTTCTCCTTGCAACTTTTATTTTCAGAATGGTATAAAATCTTAGCCAGATAATAAGGCTTCCATATGGTGTAGATCTTAAAGCTCTCCAGGTCACTGATCAGATTTTATAGAGTTTTTAGTAAAAAGCGGTTCAAGTCTCCCGGACTCCCCCTACCTATAGAGCATAAAATACTTGAAGTAATAGAGAACGCACATTTGTTAGAGAATTATTTGTGCTAATATATTATTACATATCTTCTATTCAATTGGCTAGTCTCTACCGTGATTAGCCACCACAAACTTATTTTGGTATCTTTAAATCTTGCCAAATAAGTTTCACTTCTGACACGCTCGGCCTACACGCTCTTTTTTATGAGAATCTTAGTTAATTAGGTAAGTATTATAAAGTTTCATATGTACAATTATTTCTTTATTAATAAATTCAACTCAAAAACAATAAAACACAATTATTCTATAGAGACACAAGCCAATCCCCAGCGCAGAACCATATTGTAATGTTAAGCTTAAACCAAACGCAATTTGACAAATAAACAACAATTTACATATGGCTGAGGGTTCCAAATAATAGCTATGCAAATTAATATCTCGAACGGAGGGTGTTTTCTATAGAGTCGCGTTAAAATTGCAATAAATTTAACGATTATGCTATAAACGAGCACGTGGTCGGATTGTGATGTACAGATTAGGAGATGGTAAGTATTAAGTGATTGAGATGGACCCAAGCTCTTTCTTAGGTCTTATTAATAGCTGTTGTTTCTAAACGGAGTGATGGAAGTATGAACCCTGGGTAATCTTGATTAAATAGAGTAGGTACATAGTTTTTTATTTGTAGAGGTAGTATGGGTAGTCTTGATTGTAGAGCCAAGAAGGTTTTTTAATGCAGCAATCTTCGTATTGATATTCAAGTATTAGGTAGTCATTTTCGGTTATAGACATTGAACACAGATAATCTAAATAATAAATCGTTACTGAACAGTCACTTGGATATTACCTACTACAAAATATGAACAAGCGAACACAAAAAATATCGTTGTATACAATTAAAAATCATTAATGTTATTTAACCGCAGTTACATACAAAGGCGATCGGAACACGAGTGGTTTCATACATTACATCCATTGTAACCGATATCACAATAACTCCGTAAAAATATAATACATATTTCGCACACAAATGAAATAATACGAGCACTCGAAACACTTACATTGAAAAGAAAAACAAAATTAATGATTGCGACTAATTCGTAATAAAAATGCCACATGCGAGCAAATACGGGGGACAATTATAACAAATTAATAACGCATACTACCCTCAAAACTCCAGTTGAGATTTGCATTCAATGGTACTCACGCTTTTGTATGGCATTCTTGCACAATGCATTTGAATATGACCTTTATTTCTGCCACAAATTGGGGTGAGTATTCTCTAAAGACGCCTCTGTTACATACGTCTTTTTCACATGCACACCACATCAAGGGTCATCTTAAACAATCAAAACAATATAGACGTTACCCCGCACGACATAGAATCGCAATTGCTATATAAACGGAATCACTTGAATATTAAAAGTCTTCGTAATTATTCAGGAATCTATCCATCATTAATCACAGAGGGGAAACGCTGTAAAAATGATTGTTGTTAAGATAAATTGCCCAAGACACGGTTGACATTTATACGCGAAACCACGTGTGATGTTTTTTATTACGAAAACATTATTGTTACGCAAATTTATTGGATTGTAACATAATTGTAATGCGCGGGTGACTCTAAATAATTCGTTAATCCCCTTATTAGCGGTACTTTGAGTTAAAATAGTTCACACGTAGGTATAATAGGTGTCATGGTAGGAATAGGGTGCTAAAATTAGGTAATAATGATCGAGCTGGTTGATAAACATCAATGTTTTATTAATATGATTAAAAAACTAACACTTGTAGCTCAAACTCTATAATTTTTTAAATCACATGACAAGTAACTATATGTATGTTTGTCTGTCTACCAGGCTTTCACAGAAACAATATTGGATCAAAGATCGAAAGATCAAAAAAAAAGAAATTTCGAATTCACAGCTTCCTGATGTTCTGCTTTACATATATGTATTATTAAATGTGTCAATAGTGTATCAGTTACATTGTACTAAACGGTCCTTAATATAGGTCCTTAATTCACAAGTCCACTCTTAGATGGCACATGATAGGTAATATTAACCACAAAGCAATTGTTTCCCATCTCTATGAACTATCAAAGAACTTCGAGCAGTGTATTACAGTTCCATACAATCTGAAACACATTGAAACATTTCATCCTAAAAGGGTAAATAACCATTGAAACGCCGGAACACCATTAACCCAATGTTACTGACAGAACTTTAACAATTACGCGACATAATAATAGAAACAGTACAAAGCTCGCCACTACAAATTAATATATTCATACTTTGTTGAGGTCAGTACCCGAAAAACTGATGATACGGACGAGATTCAACCCAAAATAGATAGAGATAAGGTTTAATTTTGCTCTAGTGGTAAATTTAATGGAGTGGATGAAATTTGATTGAATGTAGATCGTAATTGGAATGCATATGGTCCGAATTTGCATGCTAAAGTTGTAGTGCTAATGCATATATTCGCGATTTTTATTGCCAGCTCTATAGATAATAGCAATAGCCTAATAGTTCTTTGTTGTTTGTCGGTATAACGGCTTTGTTGGCGTGAATTACCTTTTAATTATTCTAGTGTATCGGCTCGTTCATATATCTCTGTCAAAATTAATGGTCACGAAGTTTTTAAGACAACAATGTAGCGGATTAACATTATACGTGCTCATAAAGATATTATTATTCGAGTTAATTTTGTCTAAGTAATTCTAATTTGTAAGAACACTAATTTATTAATTTATACATCGATTTAAAAAAAAATCATTTAAAAGTTAGACGTGAGGATTTAATACAAAGTTTGTCTAAGTGTTACTATAGCGACCTCCGTGCAAAAATGAAGCATACGATATTTACGTAAGTACCTACATCCCTACTTCCCTACTAATATTATAAATGCGAAAGTAACTCTGTCTGTCTGTCTGTTGCGCCTTCCCGCTTAAACCTCTCAACCGATTTTGATGAAATTTGGCACAGACAATCTTTAGAACCAGAAAGAACATAGGCTACCTTTTATCAAAACACCACGCGGGCGAAGCCGCGGGCGGAAGCTAGTTATTTATAATTACATATATTTTTTACATCCTACATTTTTTCCACAATTTAAATCAGAGCTACTTTTCTAATTGGTCTAAATCCAATTCTTTCTTTCAAGCTTATATCTTTAAATTCGACTCTACCAATATTATTCACATTAAATAACATTCACATATCACCCACGCAAGTTTCAGCAACACAAAGTGCTTATAAAATCAATAGTATTACGTCGTAAGGGAGTCCAATGCGAGAAAATACACAATAAAATGAATAAAACGTTATTTGTATATATGTGTATAATAGATATGCCTTTCTTGTTACTGAAGGGTAGTAATCCCTCGTACAAAATAAATTACAATATGTTTTGCATTTGGAAATCTTTGAGGCTTATAGCGACTTCATTTTAATTCAATTGATGGTAACTGGTGACCTGGGAGTGGGATCTATTATAATATATCTGATCTCAGTATTTCTCGGTCAAATAGTTCCATAATTTGGGTCAGTATGGTAAGTTTGGAATCGATTTTTATGAATCACTACATAGTTAACAAAGTCGTTTTCTCTGTCCCTATGTATGCTTAAATCTTTAAAACTACGTAACAGATTTTGATGCAGATATTTAAATAGATAGAGTGATTCAAGAGAACGGTTTTAGTATAGGTATAATTTACTAGCTTTCCGCCCGCGGCTTCGCCCGCTTTGTCTAAAACCTAATAAATTCTATCACAAATCTATTTACAATCTAATTACTATATTACAATCTATTACAAAAAACCGCATCAAAATCCGTTGCATACGCCCTATGTCCCTATGTCCCATATAGCCTACATATAGGGACATAGGGACATAGGGACAGAAAAACGACTTTGTTTTATACTATGTAGTGATTAGGTTTTAGACAAAGCGGGCGAAGCCGCGGATGGTAAGCTAGTTATTTACTATAATCATATTCTATTTTAAACGCGAAAGTTTTTAAGAATATTTGGATGTTTGTTTCAGAGTCTTGTTTTTTTTGTTTTGTGTGTTCTTGTATCAATGTAAGTCTGGAGATATTTCAGGAACCTATCACCGCGCTTCTCTCTACAATATGAATTGTCTTTGATAAATTGTTTATGTTTGTAACCTAACGCTAAGTTTTGATGTTAAACAATGACTTCTATCTTTTTATCTTGCTTAACGTAATAAAATATCACAACAAATGTTATTTTTAGCATACATAGGTACATATTAATTTTAATTTATATCATACCTCTATTAAAGAATAAAATGTTAAAACTTGAAATATAAACAAGCGTGGAAGTTGTGTGCAGTCGAGTTTTGCTTATTCTCAAATTGGGTCACACATCTTTGGTACCGACTTTAAATTGACATCGATACAGTTCTTTTATGTCATTATAATCTGAATGTTTGTAAATATACACCTCCTAAGTCCTAAACGAATTGATAGATTTTTGTGTATTTATTAGCTATTCTGTGCATATAAAACTAGATGAACAATTATCCGATTTAGGTAGGGAATGCACGCACTTGGCCAGCGTGGTGATCGTCTTACGGGAGGCCCGTGTCCCAGCAGTGGGAACATAATGGGCTGATGATGATGATGATGATGGCAGGTGATGAGCCGGTTTAAATATAAGAACCATAGTAGTTATTATTATATATATGTATTTATCATATCCAATGATGATATTTTTATTTGAAAGGTTAGATAAAGCAATGAATGGAGCTTGTAAGTTGAATACAACAAACAAAGGCTGAATTAGCGAATCAACAGTTTTGTAAGATGTCAATAGGTTTTAAGTCTTTTGAAGGCTTCTGTGGCTAACTAACTATTTAGGGAACAGTG
>CAJQZN010034545.1:0-36464 GCA_907164685.1 Colias eurytheme | reverse complement strand
GAGTTTGACATAACATAAAGCGCGTCACACACGGTGAAGATACTATAATATTTTATCTTAAGATACTATAATATTTTATATTACAGTATCTTAAGGTATCCGGTATCAGCGTTCTGACCATCATTTTTCTTTTTGTCATTGTGTACACTAAGACCCCTGTAGAACCGCCATCCTGTTACAAATGACCCGAAACACTGATACAAAATTTCGGGTCATTTGTAACAGGATGGCGGTTCTACAGGAGTCTTTACGGTTAGGTTATTAAATTAGCTAGACATGTTATTATTATTACAACATACATGAGACATTCAAACTAGAAATACAATACTAGCGAAAACAACATGAGGTAGAAAGATGTTAAAAGGAACTTCTAAACCAACTTTAGACCAAAGGGGTGTACAATTTCTTTCGATATTTTGCTTGAGCATTACCTGCTTATCCCATTGAGCCCCAAGCGGCCCGATCGGTCCCAGACACAATAGATTTTCTATTGTGTCTGTGGTTCCGGGGCCTGAGTTATTACACTACTTTTAAATACAAGGAAACGCTATTAATATTAAAAAATTTATAAAATCTTATATATAAAATTCTCGTGTCACAATGTTAGTCTGCATACTCCTCCGAAACGGGTGGACCGATTCTCATGAAATTTTCTGTGCATATCGGGTAAGTCTGAGAATCGGCCAACATCTATTTTTCATATGTACCACGGGCGAAGCCGGGGCGGACCGCTAGTATTACTATAAATTTTATAATAAGTAATACTATGTAGGTTTTCTAGGTCTCGCCGTCCGCAAATAGAAAACTAGGGCATTCATATACGAGTTACTGTTATGCGCTCTTGATCCTTATTAGTTTGATTTAACTCGTATTTTAATACGCGATTATATGTTTTAAATAACATTTTTTACTTAATAAATAGTTAAGGTAAAAATTCCAGCTTATAACTATTAACTGCGACTCCAACGGTCTGCTTTCTGTTTCACACATTGCGAAGAAATACCCAATACATTCGGCAAATCTTTATGTATTACGGAAATACCTATAGTATGACATGTACAAAACCTTAAATATGTAGTTCGTTTTACCTCTTGAGACATGTAGCTTAAATAGTTCGTTGCTTTTACCCTTGTTTATGCATACTTTACTTTTAGTATTGTTACACGCATAGGCTCTCACGAAGATCCATAGACCATAGAGTTCTGATTTGTACCATCTCCATCAACTTTCGAATTCCAATCCAATTGAATTTTATTGAATTCTTAAACAAACTCCGAATGGGTTTTGTTTCACAATTGAGTGCTAAAGCTACAAGGGGCAGATCGTGAGGCACGCAGCAATCACTAGCATTGACTGGATAAAGGGCAGTCTATTTTGAGATAGCTGTTATTTGAATGGTAAGCTTTATGTAGCATGTGTGAAAATTATAAGGTATGGCTTTGGTTTGATTTAAGCTGTAGTTTATGATTAGTTCGCATTGATTTCGATGAAATTTTCTATGATGGATTAAACTTCGATGCCCTACGTGTGTTCCGTGACTCAAGCATTTACGCGATATTCGTACTCAAAATCATGTAATTGTTTAAAATGACGATTAATTTATTTATTTCATCCTTTTCAATTCTATTTTTCTAATTCTATTGATTCGTTGCATTGTAAAATACCCCATTGACCACCGAGCGGCCCGATCGGGCCGAGACACAATAGATTTTCTATTGTGTCTGTGATCCGAGGACTGACGGAATATAGACGCGTGTCTGCTCTGAGAAGAATCGAAAATTTTACTAATGTGAAAGTCTGTCTGTCTCTCTTTCACGTCTAAACCACACCACCGATATGAATGAAATTTCTAATAACAATAGTTGAAGACCCACGGTCGAACATAGACTATTTTCTTTGAACCATCAACCTCTTAAGGTTTCATATCTGAGAAACCGCATGGTACAGATAGTAGGTGAATATTTTAAACCAGGTGAAGCCGGTACCAAAGCTAGTCTATCATTTGTACGTAAAATCCACGTCAATCGATACGCAGAAAGTCAGTTAACAATCACAGACCTTTGTTTCAGCGAAAGTGCAGTGGTTCTCTATTGTTTTGTCATTGTACAAGCATTGTACTTTCTATTTCAGTCTAGTTTATAATCCTTAGAAAGTGTAGGGGTATTAAATGTCAGTCGTATTTTTTGGCAGGGTGAGCCGTGAGCGTGTATTATATGAATAGCAAAAAGGTGCATGGTTAGATCGGTTTCAACTTAAAGTATAGTGGATGATGAAAATAATGGAGGCAAATTGAAACATTTTGCGGACATACATATAGGTACCTTATATATGTTTTAATAACATAGACAATAGAAATAACTATAGCCTATAGGTACACCATATTTTGACAATAAATATAATATGATATTAAGACTGAAAAAAAAAGAGCGTGTCTGCCGAGCACTACGTGTCAGAAGTGAAACTTCTTTGGAAAGATTCAAAGATACCAAAATCGTCGCCTTCCTCCATGACGTCCCGGTATCGCCAGGTCGCGACCTTAAAATTTTACTCTCAGCTCGCCCAAAGAAGTTTCACTTCAAAAAACAAATAAAAAGAAAACACGCGTGAAATGAAAACAACGAAAATATTAGCCCAATCCCTATTAACTTTCGAGCGTTTCGTAACAAAGAAATGTTTTCATAATGCGCGGGCGCAAACACTATGGGTGATTACGAGGTTCGTGTGAAATTGGTGTAGTGCCGTCGCTGTGTCGATATCGATGCTTTGTATAACTAGTGATGTGTTATTAATAAAATCGAACAAAGCTTATTGAAATATTTATTCGACATTATTAATATTTATTTTTAGCATGTAATTTTTTTATAAAGATTATATATATTTTTCAGATGTTTTTATCAAATTTATCAGCATATTTTAAATACATAATATGCTGTAATGATTGCAAAACACCTATGATGCATGTACAATTTGTATGTTGTAGAAATAAATTTCATATTTATTACATTTCATAATTTATCCATCTTTTCAGAGCAGCTTCACTAGCACGTCAAAAGCGTCATATTTCTCCAACATTATCTATCTATCTACGAACAAAATTTCACCTAATTTGGAACAGTACTTTCTACAATACTATCGATATACATTATAATAATCACGCGAAATTTTGTGGGTCATTTGTAACAGGATGGCGGTTCTACAGGGGTCTTAGTACGCAATGACAAAAAGAAAAATGATGGTCAGAACGCTGATACCGGATACCTTAAGATACCTACTGTAATATAAAATATAACAGTATCTTAAGATAAAATATTATAGTATCTTCACCGTGTGTCACGCGCTTTATCATGCACAGTGTGTAAACATAAATTACAATCGTAGTAAGATCTCGTGCAGCATCCATTAACATCTTTGTTCTCACCGCCAAACGCATTGTTTGAAGTTCCCGTTGCAAGTGCTTTTGAATACTCTAAGGTTAATTGAAGTAATAGTGGTAATTGGTAGGATTCTGTTCTAAAAGTACAAGCGTTATAGGACAGTGTGGCATATGTTTTGGTATGTAACTTTCAAATTCTAAGCGTAGTTCATAATAACAACTGTTCATTATGTCATCTGTATGTAATACTAGATTTCCGCCCGCGGCTTCGCCCGCGTTTGCAAAGGAAAACCCGCAGTGTTCCCGTTCCCGTGGGATTTCCGGGATAAAAACTATCCTATGTGTTAATCCAAGTTACCCTCTATATGTGTGCTAAATTTCATTGTAATCGGTTCAGTAGTTTTTACGTGAAAGAGTAACACAAACATCCATACATCCATACATGATACATCCATACAAACTTTCGCCTTTATAATATGTATATATTAGATATGTTAGATATTAGATGTATGTTGTTGTTGAGTATATTCTTATCTGTGAATTCTTGAGATAATTATATGCCACTTTATGTACTATCTGTTATGCACATAGTAATGGGAGAGCAGAGCATTAGATTGTTAAAAGACGCTTTGTATGGATTTTTGGATATAAATCGTATAGCAAGCAAAACCATATCAAAAACTTAATTATTGGCGCTTTATGTTATTTTAATGTGTTTTACTAGGTCACATAAACATTACTAGCTGCGCTCTGCGGTTTCACCCGCGTGGCTACGCTCCTGTTGGTCTTAGCGTAATACTATATAGCCATAGCCTTCCTCGATGAATAAGCTATCTAACACCGAAAAAATTTTTCTAATCGGACCAGTAGTTCCTGAGATTAGCGCGTTCAAACAAACAAACAAACTCTTTAGCTTTATAATATTAGTATAGATTCAATGTATTTCTATACTTCTATACTAATATTATAAAGAGGAAAGGTTTGTATGTATGTATGTATGGTTTTCACGCATAAATTACTGGACCGATTTTGATGAAATTTGGCACAGATAATCTTTAGACCCTGAGAAAGAACATAGGCTACCTTTTATTGCGAAATATGTACCACGGGCGAAGCCGGGGCGGACCGCTAGTAGGACATAAAGCTATATATTCTACACAATATAATATAGCTTCACCAATACACATAAATATTTAGAAATTAAAGACTTTTTAACGGATTTTAAACGCGATTTATTAATTCTATTATTTTCCCGACGTTTCGAATACTTTACAGCGAGCGTGGTCACGGGGAGTCCCCCCGTAATAGAATGAATAAATCGCGTTTAAAATCCGTTAAAAAGTCTTTAATTTCTAAATGTATAATACTCGCGTAAAATCAAACATCAGAAAATACCACATAAATATCTTCAACTCTCACCAAGGAGTCACGATGAATCGTGATGCCGTCTCACATCTGCCATTCCATGTTGTAGAGAATCAATGGATATTTGACAGACGTAATTAATGGGAACTGTATACTTATTTAAATGCTAAAGTAAATAACATTTGAATTGCATTGAGGTATTATTATTAGAGAGGGCACCACGAACAAAATCTGTGCGACAAGCGCAGCGGCGCGGGCCGGCTAGTTGTAGTTAGATATTCTGCCTCTTATTACTTATAAATTAAAACCAATCAACGTAACAAATAAATATTGAGTTTGAGACGATTGACTCTAACTCGTGTTAAAAAAAGTGTAGTAGCGATGTCCTCTCTAGTACGTAGTACATGTAACTCAATGTTGAATTGTAATTTTATAGTTTTGTTGTTTGCAGAAATAAGGGAAATGGTTTATTTTAGTAACAATGATAAGATTTTTATAATTTTTTCGTTTATTGGACTGTAGAAACAATTGAAAACCTGTGTTGAAAACTAACAAAATTTAAGTATACCAGGGTAGAGCCGGGGCGATTTACTAGTGCTTTATAATAGCCACATATTATATTTATGTTCATGATATAATATTTTACTAGCAGCGGGCATCGAACCCCGTCCATTGGCACAATAAGTAAGGTCAGTCACCACGCGAACCGGTCATCATACATATCCGTTTCCTGTTAAAAATAAATTAATAAACAAATCTGATAGGTTAAGTATAAATTATTGGAAATTTATAGAAGGTAGATATAACTAGGCGCTTGACCTGGTTTTGCTCTTAATAAAAAATAAAATTAAAATATTATGTCACAAATAAAATAGTATAGGTATTTTGGTGAAAGAATGTTAAATTCCTTCAATACTTTCTTAGTGTATTGGAATTTGGAGCTTACAAAGCAAAAAAAAATCGTTATTAAAAATGCATATTTATATAACGACTAGCGGTCCGCCCCGGCTTCGCCCGTGGTACATATTTACGTTTTCTCTACATAAGAACCATCCTCGTACTTCAAGCAATATAATAAAAAAAGAATTATCGAAATCGCTTACCAACACATTTTGGGATTCATTTTTATATTATAGATTAATTGCACTATATACTTTAAATTAATAAACAAATCAGATAGGTTAAACGCAGTTTACAGTGTGTAATAATAATTAATAATAAGGTTCCGTGTAAAAAAATGTAGATTCGAATCTACGACCCGCGGCTTTGTTGTGCATGAGGCACGCGACACAAGCTAGTAATTTACTTTCATTAATGCTCGTGATCCAGTGATAGATATGATTTAGAAGATATGTTTTAAAGTTTAAAATTACTTGATTTTTTTATTGTTCTTTCTATACTCATAATTTTAACAAATTACTTGTAATGAATAGTAATGACAAAGGAATTAAACTAATTTAGAATGAAAATGAAAATATATTTTCTACAATATGTCAGTAGATACTATTTTTGCAAATTGGTGAAAAAATTGGTGAATATTATTTCTAACAAGTTTAAATTATTGAAAATAACATTTGGGTAAGAAAATTGATTCATAGATGGAAAAAAATATTTGTGTTATAATTTTCAGAATTGATGCATTTGGGTAACGACAAACACGACTTTAGTAAGTCGTGTTTATAAAAAAATGTCGGACATGTTATAACAATTCCAGCAAGGTGTCATTAAGGTTGCGTGCGTCAGAATAATATATTGGTTTAACTACATTATCGATATTTTCGCGGTTACCAAATAATTTATATAAATATTATACATATACTAGCGGTCCGCCCCGGCTTCGCCCGTGGTACATATGAAAAATAGGTGTTGGCCGATTCTCAGACTTACCCGATATGCACAGAAAATTTCATGAGAATCGGTCCACCCGTTTCGGAGGAGTTTGCAGACTAACATTGTGACACGAGAATTTTATATATAAGATAAATAAAGTTTTTTGAAATTTGTTTTTCTCCGTTTCGCTAGTATTTAAAATTACATTTCCCTGATATAAAACAAACTGTAATCCTTAAGGGACTTTAAATTTTGACAACACTTCAAAGACAAACACTAAGAACCAAGTTTCTTCAAGCAAAACTTTTTACAACTTAATAACAATATTGAAGCGCAAGATATTCATAATAATAAAGTATTCTTCTATGAATAAATAAATAAACAGATACTTTTGTATTTGATAAACATTAGATTGCTTTGAGAGTATTTCCCTAGTGACTCAGCCAATTTATAGCAGTATAGTTCAATTTAAGTCGATATCAATTAAAATGTAATGGTTTTAAATTTTAATACCCATCAATTACAAACATGCATGCATTGTTTATGATCTTTTCATGTTCGATAAAGTACAAATACGAACTGAACATAAATTATAATAAATATCGTTATAATAAATATTGGAGTCAATGAATTAAACATACTTTGTTTAATTTAAATATCTTATATATAAAATTCTCGTGTCACAATGTTAGTCTGCATACTCCTCCGAAACGGGTGGACCGATTCTCATGAAATTTTCTGTGCATATCGGGTAAGTCTGAGAATCGGCCAACCTTACGGCCAACATCTATTTTTCATATGTACCACGGGCGAAGCCGGGGCGGACCGCTAGTATTGTTATATTAATTGTATTTGATAAATGAACAATGCTTATTGCAATAGTTAAGTAATATTGTGATATTAACAATACAGGCACTCCACTACAAGAAATTCATAAAAAAAATACTAAACGCTTGCAACTGTCAAAATGACATTTCACGCACGGTCGGCCATCTTGTTCTCATAGGAGTTACCATTCTATCATGTAGACTCTAAAGAGTCTAGGTGAAGAAGAAAACGGTATGGAATTAAAAAAGTGATCAGGGGGCGATGTTTAGAGAACTTAATAACTGAGTAATGACTTTTTCATTTAGTAGCCAAAGCTTATACATAAAACATGTTTATTTATTAATCAACCGCTTACAAAATGTTAACGATAGCCGCTCTAATTAGAAATTTTGCACCTAAACCTAACTTCGCTCGTTAGAGAATAATAGCGTATTGTTGTTTTACCCTTCAAATCGCTAAAATTCCGCAACTTCATAAATTATTGAACGAAGTTTGATGACTTGCGTATCAAAGGATAATCGCTATTTAGTTTGGAGTTTGGACAGACTCGTTATTATATTGCCTGCCATTTATTGTATTCAACCAATCTTAATATACCATACTAGCTGTGCTCCGCGGTTTCACCCGCATTACTCCGCTCCTGTTGGTCTTAGCGTGATGATATATAGCCTATAGCCTTCCTCGATAAATGGGCTATCTAACACCGAAAGAATTTTTCAAACCGGACCAGTAGTTCCTGAGATGAGCGCGTTCAAACAAACATACAAACTCTTCAGCTTTATAATATTAGTATACGAGTAGATTGAAGTCGCCTAGCCAATCGCGGAATGTTAGATGTTGTTATGTTAAATACATCATTTTTGTTACAGAACAACCTTGTTAAAATAACAATGGATAATAGCAATTATATTTAGTTTCTAATTTTCCCCTACTACCTACATCCTAGTAAACTAAAATCATGATCTTAATTTGAAAAACAAAACCATACATAAGGCACTTGTAACACGCAGATAAAAAGATGTCTTGACGCAACAGATAAAAATATATATTTATCACACAGATAACCAAAAACTAAAGAATTCCAATCCAAGTGAACACTAAAGTACCATAAATATTATATTACTAGCTAGTTAGCTACTCTTGATATATACCGCTGACCTAACCTAAAAATATTTGACCGAGAACGCGACCGTGGCAATGAGTGTCGCGTTACATAAGCTAAATCTCAACCATTCTGGTAATTAACAGACTGTGTAAGGAGGGTTTTTGCATGTATGAATATTTAGAAAGTACGCAGAAGGAAAGATTTTTGTGTGATATCGTTAGATTAGCAAATTGTAAGTGACATTATACAATTATGTCTTCGAAAGTTTTTTAGTCTGGGATTGGATGATTTTCTTTTTCAACAGTATGTATTTTCTTTTTGATCCCGCACTTGAACTGCTCAATCTCTTCCGTGATTTTTCTCAGCACAGAGTATCAAGTTGCTACATTAAAACCGTAGTCATTGAAACTAAAGATCAATTTTGATCTGTGCATACATGATACATGACACTGGACACGGGCAGAATCCGTCTCTACTGGGATCGGGAAGGCAAACAAAAAGAAGAAGAAGAAGTCAGTTTCGTATTTGAGTAATAGCACAGACTAATAATAATATACTACGTATACAATAGGTAATAGGTACCCAGGTGCTAGATATAAATCTTTTGGCTTTGAATGAATGAATACTCTTTATTGTACATACACAGAAATAGTTTGTTACATGGTTGAGATAACTTATGACTAAATTAACTTATTATATATAAACAAACTTAAAATATATATATGTACAAAGAGCGGCTTAGTTTGAATTCAATTAAGTTTTTATACAAGCCTTTCGATACGTTTCGCTCACGTTACACTAACTATGCTTCCTTTCTCTTGTCATTGTTTCACAGAGTATATAAAATGACAGTGATACGTCAGTGACAATGAGAAAGCATGACAAAATTACCGTGTAGTGAATATGGATAATATATTTATATATTTATTATTTTCCCATTATAGTCGAATTGTACTAAGATAGGACTAGTCGTGCTTCCCGGCTTCGATTGGCTGGGTATGGGATAGTAACAAAAACAATTTATAATGCACTAGCTGTCCTGGTAAACATTTTCTGCCTACCTGCCTTACTCTTATTATTTACGGGTATGAAAAATAGATGTCCAATTCACATATCTAGCCAATAGGCACACAAAGTTTTATGAGAATCGATCAAGCCTAGAATGTGACCGAGTAGGTAATAGTTCATTATTCCACTTCGTCATTGTTAAAGCTTGAGTTTTAATTACGCATATTCGTAGCTTCTTTGGTACGAACAAACAAAAAATCTTTATGTTTATTTAATAGCGGTAGGTATACCCTTATAAACACCCTCATAATACATTTAGAGACATTTTTAGGTAACCCATATTCGACTTAAATTCTCACATCTCAGAGGACTCAAAGCAACTAATTATTACATCTTAGTAATTACACACAAACATATGTTACCCTTTTTCTTAGTATTCCGTAAAAATACCACACAATGTAACGTAATAAAAGCCTCTGGGATCCTTCTAATTTACGCAATAATTGAGTATTTGAATGAAAAATTTTTTTGTGATAAATGGAAAGATCATATATTAGTTTTATAACAAAACTGTTTTTATTTTTATTTTTTTGCAATAATTCAAAAGTTATTTCAAAATAAAAATTAGTCTTTGAATCCAGTACCGAAGACACGCCGACAACTCCCGAAGCGTCACCCGAACGCGTGTGACGTCATAATGTTAGTTTTCACTCATTGCAGTTGATAGAAAAATAAATATGTATTGTAGTTTGAAAAACTAAACAGGATAATAAGATAAATTCATGAAATTATTGTATTGTTACCGGGTTTTTATAAGTATACAAAATTTAAATTAAATCCGTCGGTTTATAGTGGGTCTAAATCGAATCGAAAGGAGAATTGGTTACTTACAAACATGTGTTTTAAGCTGATCCTGGCGATCCTTATCAGGATAAAAGAATAAATTTATGATATTATTGTATTGTCATCGGACCTTGATAGAACAAAATCCGTCGGTTTTAAGTGGGTCAAAATCGGGTCGAAACTTCGAAAGGAGTCGGTTACATACAAACATACAGATGAAGCTAATAAAAGCGTGTTAATAATAAATACAGGGTTTTGATCTATTTAATTTTGTTGTCATTATTAAATTACATATTAATTATATTAATTTTAATTATATTATTTAAATTTATATTAAAAATGGCGAACCTCAAAAGATATCGTTTTGTACCATTATGTACGAATACTACAAAGGCAACTCCTGACAAAAATCGGTGATCATAAATATATCAACACCAAGAATATTATTTTCGTAACTAACTAACTAATACGGAACCAACAAACAAATCGTATCTTAGCAATAAATCAATATTATTGTAATAGCCGTAAACGTTATAACATTATGACGTCACAACTATATGGTGACCAGTCATGGCGCGTTTGTAGTCACGTGATTCTAATTTAAATTTCATCAATTTTTAATTGCTTATAATTAACGGCAAAAAATGTTTTTGAAGTTATTTGTATTAAATATCAATATTATTAATAATAAAGTTTCAAAATACATAAAAAAAATCAATAATTTTTTTTTATTCAAATACTCAATTGTGTTACAACGAGAACTTTACTTCATTAGTATTTAACGAATAGAGTGGAATCGAGTTAGGGTACCATCTGTCAATGTTGAGATAAATGTGGAACAAACTATGTACATGTAATACGAATTTTATAGCCGTGCCGCGCGGTTTCACCCGCATTGCTCCGATCGTGTTATGTTGGTCTTAGAGTGATGATAGATATAGCTATAGCTATAGCCAGCTCGATGAATGGGCTATCGAATACTGATGTTGATAGAAAATTATCTGAAGAAAATGGTGTTCATTGAAATTCACTCCTGCCCCCCTAGACAAGTGGCTTTCTATTAGCGTAAAGTTCAATAGAATAGATTATGAATGTATGAGATTGACGTTTGATTACGACGACGACGACGATTGATTACGTCAATCTCATACATTCATAATCTATTCTATTGAACTTTACGCTAATAGAAAGCCACTTGTCTAGGGGGGCAGAACACTATTACGATAATATTCTTTCGTTAAATGTGTATAGTAGTACGATAAAAACAATATGTGCATATTAGTAGGTACATATCGTATAAGAAGACGTATACAAGTATGTATACTGTGTATACGAATGACTGCGTAATAATATTGAGTAGATTGCATAAATATGTCATTAAACACATTATAACTAATGTAATAAATGTGGTGTGATGTGCAATACAGACTCGACAGCTGTTGAAATTTTTACTTAACTCAGGCACAATGAATAAGTACGGTTAAGACTTAAATAAGATTTACAATTTACTATATCTTATATAAGTACATAGTGTTTTGCACGCCTCATAAGCGAAGCGTTGAGGTGGGTACTACTGTCACTTCGCGCAAAACATCTGATTTTTCAAACTTAAAATGTCTTTATGTATCATACATTGCACTTGTAAGATAATACATACACACACATATTAAGAAAAAACACTATTTTTAACGTTCATGATATTTTTGATGTCATTTTTGTTATTTAAACTAGTTAAAAAACAGTTTAAAAAAGTTCTGTCTTGGACGTCCGTGTGTCTGTATGTGCGGAGGATTTTCTTGTTAACACGATAGCGACCGAAATACTTTACTAATCGAGTCTTTTTTTTTCTCTTACGCTTGAGTATGCTCAGGAATAGAACCCTTTCATTTTTCAGGGTCTGATTCGATGTGGTTTAATTGTTATTAAATAAACAAAAATAATAATTAATAAATAATTATTAAAAAAAAATTATGAGGCGTGCACTTTTGGATTTTCCAAATTATTTTTAGTTTTTATAAATTATTGTCACCGATTCTTGATAAGTGTAAAAAGTTTGAATTCAATCTGTCCATTTAAATTGAGTCGAAATCGAGTCTAAAGGTGTCAGTTGCATACAAACATACCTGCAGATCAAGTTCATATAAAAAACCAGCGGATTGCACAAAATATCAATCTATATGTATGCAATTCCGTGTTTACAATATAAATGCAATATAAGACGGCGTCTTTACTTTTCCCTTCACCGCGAACGCAGTCGGGTTGCAAATTAGTGTATGTGGCACAGTGTCGCAAGCTTCCGTGTTGACCGCTATAACTGTCCTTTATACGTTTCTATTTATAGACTTATTTATATTACCTTTATATAATAATAATAATAAATAATAAATCGAATTACACAAATCGACCTAGTCCCACAGTAAACTCAATTAAGGCTTGTGTTGTGGGTACTAGGCGACGATAAATATAATATTTAATAAATACATATATAGATAATAACACCCAGACCCAAGAACAAATAATTGAGTTCATCACACAAATATTTGCCCTGACCGGGGATCGAACCCGGGCCCGTCGGCTCAGTAGGCAGTTACTTTTCCACTGCGCCAACCGCGTCGTCATATATCATTATATGCCTTTATATGCCATCTGTCTTTATATGCTATTTTCTTTAATAAAACATAATTTGCTTTTCAACACGCTTTTTTTAGCTTCACCTGTATATTTGTATGTAACTGACTCCTTTAAACTTGATTTTGACCCACATTGACAGGTTTAGTTTTTTATGCGTGAAGAAGCATTTGATAGCTGCTGTTATAAATTTAGTAGTCGTGTTCGCAATATAACTGATCGTCAGAAATGGAGACGTATTGTGGGACAAGGAACGAATAGAAAAATAGATGACAACATATAGCAGGAATAGGAATAGAGCACCATCATCCCAACCACCATTCTATCAAGAGTTAACGACTAAGAAGAATTTCTATATCAAATTTCTATAGAAACTGAACTGAGGTGTTAAATGAAGTCCCGTGTCCCCTAGTCGGGTAAGGGGTATTGCATTATGCAAATCTGCAAACATCTGTTTCTCGGATCGATATTCTTTAGGGACTAGTAGGTGATCAGCCCTCTGTGTCCTGCCAGACCGAGACATTTTGTTTTTATCTTCGTCTCCACCGAGAATCGAACCCAAGACCCCTTGGTTCTAGGCTCACGGGTCAACCACTATACCAAGGAGGTGGACAGACTATACACAGAAACTGAGCATGTTATGTATTACATATTATTCGTCGATGGTAGATATTATTACCTACCTATCATATAACAGGCGCGTAAACACAAACAATCCCTTTAATATCATTTGCATATTACAATAGGTTGGAAGGTTCTAAAGTCAATATCCTGTCCCACTAATATTATAAATGCCAAACTTTGTGAGGATGGATGTATGTGTATATATTATATTAGTTTGTTACTCTTTCACGCAAATACTACTGAACCGATTACAATGAAATTTATAGCACACATATAGAGGGTTACTTGGATTAACAAATAGGATAGGTTTTGTCCCGGAAATACCACGGGAAAGGGAACTATGCGGGTTTTTTTTTTAAACGCGGACGAAGCCGCGGGCGAAAAGCTATAAATATAGGTATTAGGTATATTTTAGAGCTTCAAGTTTCACTTCACGATAAAAGTTTCTGTCACTACTAACTTGCAGTACGAAAAAATACTTGAAAGTTGAAACCTTAAAAGCACTAGGAATAAATTTTACCTCTGAGTAGTTTGCATAAAACGTAGGAATTGTTTTTATTTATTTGTAAATTTTTCTGGGACTCTATGTAGCAATGTCTGGCAGAATATATAGTAAGAAGTATCTTTTATGGGAATTAGTAGTTTAGCATGGCTTTGAATTAATTTACGAATAGAAGGAATTTTAAGAAATAACACAATTTAATAACCACATTGTCTATTAATGTAAACCACATGAAAATACGTTGAGTAATTTTCGAGTTTATTGCAAATAGAGGGAAGGTCGCGGTGTGAGGTTTTTCATAACATATAATATGGATGTAGTGATGATAATAATGACCTTCATCATCATATTCACTTCTTGAATATTTCTAATTTAAAAAATGACTTCTCAAACAATTAATATTGCTCCCGGCCCTGGAAGCAAAAAAAACGTGACTTAGAGCCTCACAGAAAAGATACGCTATAAAATATAAATTAAAAATTTTAAATGGAAAAAGTAGGTTCAAGCTAGTCAAATAATATTTTATAAAGAAAATTACAAAGCGAATAAGCCTTTGCAAAGAGCTTTTATAAAAATAATTTCACCTCAGTCGTGGAAACAATTTATCAGAAGTTTTTATCCTTTGCAATGCTTTAATCCATCAGTCCTCGGAATCACAGACACAATAGAAAATCTATTGTGTCGCGCCCCGATCGGGCCTTACGGTGGTCAATGGGTTAAAGGGCTTTAAATTGTATCAAATGGGATGTTTTGTTCAGGAACTGTACTGTTTTTGTACTGTAGTTGTACTCTACTGTACTTTACGGTACTGCACTGTACCTAGTATTGAAATAATAAAGGAAAAATGAGTTTTGGGCATTTAAATTGAAGAATCTGCAGAAAAAATTGAAGCCATCTACTAGTGACTTGTCCCGGCTTCTTCCTGATTGACCCGGGATAAAAAAGATACCCAACATTTTTCGGTGAAGATATAGCTTTCTAACAGTAAAAGAATTTTCTAAATCGATCTATTGGTTTTCAAGTACCTAAAACAAACGATTTTCTTCGGTGAGATATTACTGATCATAGATCAAACATATATAGCCTATCATAACTACACAATGCATTAACATAGTAACAATTGATATTTACTAGCCAGCAATTAGCCACTAAAAGGGATTAGTACCAAAATTATGCTAAAGCATATCGCTAAAGGGTGAATTAATACTTTCAGATATTATTATCAAAAGCAACAGATAATCCGAAGGGATTCGTCAAAATGGCGGACTTAATTTGATCACAGGTGACCCATGTCACTCATATGTTAATGGTGATAAATTATAGTATCTAATGTGTTGAATTATTTATCATTTTTTGGAAGATTAATTATAATCATCAGAGACAGTAATTAAGAGATATTTAGCATACCCGTTTTAAAATATATAAAAAAAATATTTATTGTCTTTCTTTATATATATATATATGTGACATTAAAATTATAAACACCATTAGACTACAACTAGCTTTCCGCCCACGGCTCCGCCCGCGTTGTCTAAGAAAAACCCGCGTAGTTTCCGTTCCCGTGGGATTTCCGTGATAAAATCTATCCTATATGTTTATCCAAGTTACCCTCTATATGTGTGCTAAATTTCATTGTAATCGGTTCAGTAGTATTTGCGCGAAAGAGTAACAAACACACATACATCCTCACAAACTTTCGCATTTATAATATTAGTAGGATAATTATTTTTTGTATTCATTTGTTTGAATGTTCGATTTGTTATCTTTTTTTCGTTAACAAATTTCACACAACACGTTAATTACCTATGTACTGAATACATATTCTGAAACCCGTATGATAGTCTTTAATTTTACAAGTAACATTTGAAATAATAGATACACGTGTAAAATAAACACGAGAAATAGGTATCTTCTGTTTCTTCGTTGTTTAAAAGACAATTGTTTCATTGTTCTACTTTACCCTAAGCTCGTTAAAATTTAATTAAAATACAGTAAGTTAAGTTGTTATTGAATTTATGAGATATTTACGATATTATTCCTGGTAAAACTGAATTAATATGATTATTTTTCCGACCCCAATATCGACCAATAGAATTGCACCATTCGACGTCACGTGGTACAACCTACATGGTATTATACTGATAATTTTTTGAAAATTTTCTGTGGTCGTTGACGTCAAACTGACAGGTTCAATTCAATTGTGAAATTATTGGCCGACATTTGGGACGGAAAAATAATCTCCCGAATACCACACGAGCTTCAAAATTATTATCTGGCATTTTCCTCAAGGTTCCCTGCAAACAAATGAAGTCGTCAAGTTTTTCAGGAAAAATCTCGCGCTTCGCGCTCGTGATTTTTTGACCTTGACTAAAAACTTGACTCCTTCATTTGTTTGCAACGAACCTATCGGAAAATACCCGATAATTTTGCAGCTCTTGTGGTATTATAAGTGATTATTTGTTTAATTATGGACTTGAATATTTTACTTTGGCATATGTTTGCTTTGAAAAATTTAGTATGTTCCTTTTAATACAATCTTTGTTCATACTGCCTATCCAAAGTCTTTTTCCTATGTGCTATGCAGTTGCCTGGAAGAGACCGCGCCATAACGATAAGCCTGTTTTACATAATAAATTATATTTCTCTTTTCGTTTTTGGCCTTTAGACCAAAGTTTTTCACTTACTGAACATGTAAAATATCATCATCTCCTAAACAATATTAACTTCGTTATTTAATTACGAATGTAGTTTTAGCACGTGTAAGCCTTATAGTAAACTAGCTTACCGCCCGCGGCTTCGCCCGCGTTTTCAAAGAAAAACCCGTTCCCGTAGGATTTCCGGGATAAAACCTATCCTATGTCCTTTCTCGGGTATCAAAATATCTCTATACCAAATTTCATGCAAATTGGTTCAGTAGTTAAGGCGTGATTGAGTAACAGACAGACAGACAGAGTTACTTTCGCATTTATAATATTAGTATGGATGCATTTACCAGTTAACTTAAGGTGAATATTACGAAAGTTTATCGCGAAGCAAAATTTATTACTAACTGCAGTGCGGTTGACTTTCCAACTAAGTTAAAACTGTGCCTTACCTACGGCTGTGCCTACGGTGTGTAAACGCACACGCCTAACTGTGTTAACCCTTTCAAACCTACGGTGCACAATTGAGGACATAAAGCATTTTGTTAATTATCTTACCAAAAACAAGTGTCATGTAACCAGATCCTAATGTAATCGCATGAGAACATTATGAGCTACGAAACTCGATACCACTAACGCCATGTTTTGCCGCGATTTCGTACTAGTCGACAACTTTTGAACCAGTAACCGGTGAATCTTAGAATTGCGTAGGTGAGTGATTTACTTTATTTGAAAATATTAAGATTTTTCCTAAGATAGGTATTAAAAAAAATATATATCGATTAATTATGGTGTAAAGTTATAGATCAAAGTATTTTATGTGTAAAAATTTTGTTATTTGTACACTAAAACGTGAATATTCGTAATGTCTACGAATGTGGACGTGCGGTTTCAAGTGGATATATTTTTCGTAACGTTCAATAACGGTTTTATTGGAACAAAATAAACTTTTTCTTTTATGCACATTCATTTAAATTTAATTTTATTTAAATTAAAACGAAATAAATAAATCTGATATATTTTTTCAGATAATCTTTTTAAATATGTTCTCAAGAGAGGCCTGGAAGCTTCTGCAAGATGGAAATCTTTCGGACTTGGAGCTGTCTTCAGATGATGAGGATGTGGGCTGTACAAGCACACAGTACTGTACAGTAACTATTCTCTAATCTGTGGTACAGCTCAAGATACAAGATATGTCCGCTTGGGTGCCGATGCCATAAGTCAGAATCAGAGGGAGTACCTATGTTCCACTTGACTTATCGGACGGAAATGAAGACGAGAGCGAGGACGAAGAAAGATTGCCTATTGATTTCGAGCCAGTTTTGGAGCAACCAGGAGCAGATATGGATATTGAGGAGGAGGAATCTACATCGAATGGTGAGACATTTGACTATCTCACACCTAAACAGAATATAAAGTGGAGGCACCGAAAAATTGAAAATACAATATCGACTGATTTTTCCCCACCAATAGCTGTTGATCCCATCGTACAAAGTCCTCTAGATTACTATCACAAGTATGTACCTGAAGGGTTATTTCGTCAAATGGCTGAAATGACAAATATATATGCTGTTCAGTCGGGAAAAACCAGGTTTCGACCTACTACCAGCAATGAAATTGAAGTCTTATTTGGCTTACATATGGCAACTGGGATATTTAACTATCCGGTTTTGAAAATGTACTGGGAAACCAACATAAGCATACCCCTATTGACTATTCACAGAAAATATGACGAGAGACAGATTCTTCGAACTTCGGAATAATTTACATCTTGTAGATAATATGAAAATGCCTTCAAATTGTAAAGATGCATTCTATAAAGTTCGACCCATCTATGACGCAATCCGAAGCCGATGCTTAAAAATACCATTAGAAAAAGAACTGTGTGTTGATGAACAAAGAGTTCCTTTTACGGGAAAGCATTCTGCTAAACAGTATGTAAAAGGCAAACCATGTCCTTGGGGCATCAAATTATTCTTCTTGTGTGGGAAAAATGGTCGTGCGTATGACTTTATAATTTACCAAAATTCCATTCCTGTAATAAAAACATTAAGGTATACTAGGTTCTGCCCACGACTTTGTTCACATGGTAGGTAAACGTCCTATTAAATGAAATTAGGTCGTGATAACATTCTAAATTTGACTAACATCTTAAAAAGATCTGATTCAAATAATAATAATAAAAAAAAAAATTCTTTAATTGGAACAAAAATTAATTAGGTATTGGTTTTGAAATTTTTATTGTATTTTTTTCGCTAATTATTCTGTAAAAGATATGATAAATGTAGCAAAAGGTATATAAAATTCAGTATAAAGGGTGGCCTTAAAAAAAACTACAATTAGGTACATGAAAATATATTTACTCACTTCATAGTCTATTTTTAGACCTATATTCAATACAATATTGTTTAAAATCTCGAAGTTATAATACTGTTATTTGATACCTTTTCACCTTGATACTTGACGAGGGTCCGTTAACCGCAGTGAGATTGAGTTACAATTTTGATACTTTACCTCCCAAGAATAATTTTCTTTGAGACCTCACCTATTGTACTTTATAGATAGTAAGCGGGTTTCTTAGTATATTTATAATTTATAACATTTTAGTATAGATTCTAAATTATGCACGTATGGCTTAAAGACGAAGTTAAAAAGAGCGTTTGTGCTGAGCACATGTGTCAGAACTGAAACTTCTTTGGCAAAATTCTAAGATATCAAAATCGTCGCCTTACTCTATGACGTGACGGTATTGCCACAACGCGACAATACCGCTGTGCTCTCTAATATTATTATTTACTGAGTCTTTACTAGATAATATGAAATCCATTCGTTTCAATGTTTTTTATGACTCCACAAAGGTAAGTGTTACTTGTAAAATTCCATAAATGTCTGACCAAAGATTTCTCCAAGAATTCGCAGTTTCAATAAATGTTAGCAACAGGATGATCCATCATCGCACCTCTAATCTTGAAGGATTTTGATAAATGAGACACCCTGTATCTTTCGATTACAGGGATTGCGTTGAAAAGTTTTTGTGTGATAAATAGGTGTTTTTAATATGTTAAAATGGTGATTATGTTGAATTGACACAAGATAATTATTGTTAAAATTATTTATTTTTTTACAAAATGTAAAGTAAACAAAATAAAAAAAGGTATTTGTAATAACTAAAGAAGGATGAATACAATTACCAAAGATATTTATTATTTAGCTATTAAAATTATTATTATGTTTGATAAGAAGTTTAATAAGAGGGGTTCCTCTTCTTATCAAACACACACATTTATTAAAATAACTACGAGAACAAGAAAGACGATAACACACATGCATCCACTGTTTGTAGAAGTGATAAGTCCGGGTATCTGTCTCGGGCTTTGTAAATCCCTGGTGAAGCGTGTGCCTGTGGTGTGTTATACCGGGATTATGTATTGTATATAGCTTTTATACTATGTTTTATTTATTTAGTTCTTTAACGTGCTTATATGTTTAAAGAAGACTTACCATTATCATTATAAATGTGAAAATATGTCCGTATGTCTGTTATGTTTTCACGTATAAAATACAACACTGATTTGGATGAAATTTCTATTGAAAATATGAATATCTGAAGCTGATTTTGGTAAACGTTTTTGTTAGCAGATAAATCCGCGTAAAAATGAAAGTACCTATAGCATTTTAAGTGACTTTTCCGCTAATAGTGATATATTCCAGACAACCTTATAATAGAACTGATTCTATTTGAAAGAATAGATTTTCTGCTATTAAAGATTGTAACGAGTAACTTGAGAGGAAAATTGTTTTAAAGGTCACATAGTATTTTCCTATTTCTAGAATCACGATTGTAACAAGATTGTTAACTATAACATTATGGGATTTCAAGAAGCACTGTTTTTCTTACTTTTTTGCATAGGATATTCTCGTGTTTGCTTGAAAACAAACGAAACGGCTTGATCAATTTTGATGATTTCTTAATTTGGCAGAATAAGTTTTTCGCTGTTTTAGTTAACTGACCCGGCAAGTATTTTTATTACAGTAAAAAAATGGAAACCTGTTTTATAAGTTATTGTATTTATTTACAAGCTCTGCAGTAATATTAATTTAATGTACCACTTTGCTGTATAAAAAATGCATAAATTAATTATAAATTATCTATCGATACTTATGCATAACTTGAATACCATAATATATCTACCTACCTAGTAAGTTTGGTTATTGTAAAATTTATTTTTTCGTTCATTAGAGCGTGAAATTAATAAATTTTAGTGTTTGTCAACTTTTTATATGATTTTGCTATTATTATTTCTTCGATATTTATTTTTTTCTGTATGTTATAGGATTTTATTTTATTTTTCAATTAAATCCATTTATGTACCTAGATATATTATCTTCTATAGGTATCCTTTATATATCCCTTCATTACCTATGCTTTTTCGTTATTATTATGATGTGTATCTATACTAATATTATAATCTATACTTAATATTATAAAGCTGAAGAGTTTGTTTGTTTGAACACGCTAATCTCAGGAACTACTGGTCCGATTTGAAAAATTCTTTCGGTGTTTGATAGCCCATTTATCGAGGAAGGCTATAGGCTATAAATCATCACGCTAAGACCAACAGGAGTGGAGGACTGCGTGTAAAACCGCAGGGCACAGCTAGTGTTATATATGTATACTTACCTTAAAATATTTTATCAAGCCATAATATTTCGGCTTCCCAACATATTCCTTCTTTCTATCCATTTAATAAATATTCATATCATTTTATGAAATAGAGATAAATTCTCGATGGCATAATCTCCAACTCACGTAATATTGTTGAAAAGATGGAATCGAATGGAAACTCTTTTGTATTCAAGCGTTTTATCTGGAATCTTTTATAGCTATTGAAGGTTGGGCTTTAAGTTTGAGCTTAGGTAATATTATATGGTCTATGAACATAGTATATAGTAAATAGTAATATATTATGTTCTATTGACGTGTAATTAGTTGTGAAAGAAAATGGGGTGGTTTGTAAATCTTTAAAGTTTACATTATGTTTGTATACCGTACTAATATCGACGGAAATTTAAATACCTAGTATAAAATTCAAAAAAATTCAAAATTATTTATTTCTTTCCTTTACATTAGGTCTTAAACAAATTTGTGATTGGAACACTCCTAGTAAGCAAATAAAATGCTTGTGTCAGGAGGTTCCGCTCTTCCTTAACACTATTACAGAAACAGAAATAAAACAATATGAATGAATACAATGCAAAGAAATGTTTATTTATGAAGAAAATATACCTAATCCAATTTTATGTAAATTTATGGAAAATATATCATAGCATTTATGTTATGAAACTTAACAACAGGATGTCTCTCACTACAAATAGGTACACATATGGGTTTCATTTTAATTTTGAATATTAACCTACCACCAACCTACCAATACTATAAATACTTCTGCGGAAAATTGCAGCGGTATGCATAATAAATGCCCTTAAAATAATTACCTTCTGAATAAAAGGCAATACGCTAAAATTTCTAGATACACCCAGAAATCTGTCACATTATTTAGACACGAAAGGACTTTTTTTTAAATACAATCTACATTCGCACTAGTTTTTTGTTCTGCACCTGCTGTCGACTCGAAACCTGATCGAAATGAGCTCAGACTGGTTTTTGAAAGGCCAATTTTTCCTTGATCTCGATTATTTTTATTAATGCAGTAATCTGTGCAAATATTTTTGGGTTACTTGTCGATTAATAAGATAAGGTTGACATTGATAAAGGTCGGATTAAATTATAATCCAATTAATTCTGTGGATAGTGTGAGTTTGACTTTAATAGAGTGGCGGTTGGTTGTTTGTGTTCTTGAGTTCTTAAGGCGTTAATAGGGGATAGCTACCTTGACGACGATTTACAAGGCGGGATCGGGGGACCGGCGCGAATCTACCGTAGTAAAAGTACGTATAAAAATTATTTAAAATGATATTTGGGTATGGAATCAAAATTTAAAACAACCATACCCTATGTTTCAATTTCATAAACACACTGTAAAAATACTACTTACAATAATTGACGTTATATTGACTTAGCGTTTTGGTTTAAAGTCCAAAAATCTACCTCAGTTCATGATTTTTTTCCAAAAAACCTGATTGTAAAATAAACAAATTAAAACAACCATGCCCTTTATCATATTCGAAACTTTAATATACATTTTTTTTAGATATGTACATTAAGAATCTAAGAAGAAAAACGGTTATATATAGAGTTAATTTTCGGTATTAAAAGGTCATTCTACCCGATTCACGCCAAGTAGGGTCTAATATCTATCTCTGTGTATTATCTATCTCATAATTATTGGTTCATCAGTTTTTGTCTTATACTACATCTATACATGTAGTGTTCCATATTATGTACTTAGATGTATATTTGTATACTAACATAAATACAATACCTACATGGAATTTAACTTACAACATGTTGATTTATGAAAGATATTGAAAGAAATTTCCACGTATTGAATAAACAGATAATATTTTACACTATAATCCTGTGTGTTAATATTTCACAAAGCGTGATTACAATGTATTAACTAATTAGCAGTACATTACTACCGCGAATTTGATTTACATATTTTGATTTATCGGTTAATGTTGTTGCTCGTATTTTGTATGGATTTATATGTAGTTTTTGTATGTTTTACAATATTCTGTACTTTTTAAATTACACTGTTAGATAGTCCATTTATCGTAGAATATATCATCACACTAAGACCAATAGGAGCAATGCGGGTAAAACCACGGGGCAAAGTAGTCATTAAAATGGCTTCAAAAGTAGGTATATATTATAGAAAGAAAGAAAGAAAAAACATTTAATCCAACACACAAAAATAAAAGAAATAAAACATACAAAGAAAAAACAACAAAGTAACATGCATCGAACAAAAACAATATGAAAATTACAATAAAAAGAAGTATGCATGACCTTTATTATATACTTTATTTATAAAAATATCATATGTTTAATAGACCTCTTATTTTGTTACAGGTATGTGATGTCGCCCGATCAGTTGGCCGACTGGTTTGACAACGTGTTTCTATGTTCTCTCCAGGGAAGAAATAACTGAAATTCGATGTTACCTTATTCCGTTTTAATATTAAATGTAGGGAAAATGGATTAAATGCATATCGTCTTTGAATGTAATTACTAAATAGTATATTATTGTTTGGTTGGTGTTCAGATACCTATCGATTATAATCAGTTAGCTTTAGAGGTGTATAGAGATCATATAAATGTAATTTAAATGTATTAATCGCTGGTATACTCTTAGATATCGTTTAAAACCTAAGTCCTTAAAAAATGAAATGACATTAGAAAATTGAATGCGATCTGTACATACCTTTGTAATTTGCATGTATTCTATTAAACATATGAAGCAAAGGCATGAATAAATGAACCGTAAGGATGAATATTTCACAATAAACATTACAATAATATTTCATCTACGTACAAACGTCCATCTCCAAAATGTCCTTCTTTGCCTTGAAGATCAATCGAACTGTCAAATTCCAAGGATATGTTAAGCAGTTTTATTGTGTAACAGTTATTTTCATATCTATATGAATTTCTCTTGCTATACAAGTCTTGTTACCAATAAGGTAGTGTTGTATTTCCTGTACCTTATGACATAACTGTGACTAACAATAATGCACTACCTAGATCCTAGATAGACTCAGCCGCTAGATCTAAATAAAACTGTGGCCAAAAGAGTTTTAAGCACGTCTACATTTTACATAAAGTATATCTTCATCGTGAAGTTCACCGAAGGCATTTTTAATAATTTATTTATTTATGGTTTATTAGGTACTTTAAAACGTAACAATAATTCGCCGCGATAATAGCTGCATTGCTTCTCTTTTATTGGTCAGTGTGATCATAATATATAGACTACAGTCTTCCCGGATAAATGGGCTATCTAATTTTGAAACAAATTTTCAAATCGGAAATTTCAAATCAACCAAACAAACCCTTCAGCTTTATAATATTAGTATAGATAGGTAAACAATTGTTTTAAAGCGTAAATTTTCATTCGCTATTATGGGGGATATTTTGTCCTGTGCTAATGTTTCTATGTAGGTACTTAGGCATACCAAATAGCCAATATGAAACACAAATTATAATTTAAAAGCTTTTTGCACTCTTACTCTGCTATTAAATTAGTATTAGTTAACAAAATTATTTATACCTAATTATCTATCCTCTCATGGACAATTTCTTTAACAAAGCAAAAAAGACAAACCAGGCATTGTCATTAAGTAGATTTATCTCCTAGGTCGATGTTGAATAGAGACCTAGATATTAATCTAGGCTTCTTCACCCTGACCTTTCGTTGTTAAGGCTATCTGGAAGCTGTGCTAGGTAAGACAATTGGACTGTATTATGTATATGATTTAGTTAGAGTAGGTACGTTATAGTCACGTGGGCTTTGTGGCGCAAATATGTTTCACTCATCGATTTTATGGACAAATAGGAGCTTTTTACCTTCTGCATGACTAAGATCGTTTTTTGTGTCCTTCCAGACGGAGACTTTGTGGGTGTTCCCTGGGAATCAAATCTAGGCATTTTCGGTGCTATGCACTTAAGGGATATAGGTACATAATCTAAAACATAAGTATTAAACTGGGTTTAAACCTAGCACAGCAAAATTAAGACTGTTTAAATTATGTAACCTATACTGTGGCTTTCTATCGTGAAAATGGTTTAAAGTGCGTGAACTAGTTCAAGTTCAAAGAAATTGGTTATTCTCTTCTATCGCTAGAAAAGCCGAGCGCTAAGCTACACACTATAGTAGATGTTTATTATAAACTTGAGAATTAATGAGGGTAGATAGAAGAGTAACTATTATC
This sequence comes from Colias eurytheme, assembly GCA_907164685.1. Lineage (NCBI taxonomy): Eukaryota > Metazoa > Arthropoda > Insecta > Lepidoptera > Pieridae > Colias > Colias eurytheme. The sequence continues at coordinate 10,821 of CAJQZN010034545.1, read as the reverse complement.
TATGTTCATAACTTCTTTTACATAAAACAGCTTATCTACACGAAATTGGGTAACGAGCTCTACACTAGAGCGTGTTAAACACAAGTAAAGTCACAATCTCCAGCTAGTTTCACGTACAAATCTATAATGTTGCGAACCGCAGCTAACTTCGCATCTGTCACTCGGAACGAATAGATATGAATACAAGTGATTTATGGCGGGAATCGAGACTGTTTGTACTTTTAACGTAAAGGCTTTTTGGTGTTGTTCATGTTTGGAGTTTTTTTAGCTTTTGATGCTAAGGGAATGAAGTTATCAATATGTCAAGGGTATGTATTTTTATATCGGCTTTAAAATAGTCCGTCAATTTCTAGTATTTTGTGTATGTATTAGACTTAGATTACAAGTATTAGGGCGAGGCCACAACACTGCGTTGCGGCGTCGCGTCGTAAAAATCTATCGTAATCTATCGTAAATATATAATCTATGTAAATCCATGTCTCACTAGAAACTGAAACGTTAGTTAGCGTCTTTTCGTTCGATGTCGTATCCGATGAAATTTTTGCGTTGCGACATCGCATCGCATTGCTGTGCGATGTTATTTTTGCGACGCGACGCCGCAACGGTAGTGTTGTGGCCTCGCCCTTAGGTATTCCGTTGGGTTAGAAGAACCTTACTATTTAGTACCTACTTAAAATAAAATCAATTCTTGAAAAAATTTAAAAAACATTTACTCAATAATGAAAAGTAGGTAACGCTTTCTTTTTTAATTTTCCTCAGGTAACGTAATAACTGAATTCACTTTATAGTTAAAAACGGAAATAGCTAGAACGCTCTCGAATCACTCATTTCCGCCTGAAAAGTCCGCCATTTTAATAATTAATAAATAAAATAGGCTTTTAGCCTCGTGTTCGGAGTTCAAACATTTACTTTGATGTTCCCGTTATGGCGCTTTGAAATTTTTTATTTTATTTGAAATAAGTGCACTTTTGTGATTGCTTGCGAATTGAGTGAAATTTATACTTTTTAACTGAGGTTGAAAATTGTAAATTTATGGCATATAGCAAAATATTATCATACTTTTGATGGCATGGTTATAGTCCTAAGCGTATGAGAAATGTATAGTTTGTCAGTTTGTTCTGCGATTGATGAACCCAAGATAAACTTTTTTAGATGTTGTATTTTATTAGGTAATTTTCCGAATAATTTCCTAAAAACACCTCTTGAATATGTATTATTATAATTTATAACAAAGATAAATGTAACAAATCTCAATTTACCGGAACTACATTGGGAAAGTAACACAGTTGGCAACTTGCCAAATGTTAGAAAAGCCTGATGGATTGCTTATTATTAGTAGGTATTGTATGTGTTATGTTATCATTATGCAAGTTGCAAGTTTTTTTGATGAGAAATTAAAACAACAGGGACGTGATTGCAAGTAAAGTTAGCATATTTGAATTCCATACGATGATACATACATCAAAATTTGTTAAGGCTTTCATGGTATATCAACATGCATACATTCACACACACAAAGAAATATAGAAATCCATACTAATATTATAAATGCGATAATAACTCTGTCTGACTGTCTGTTACTCAATAACGCCTTAACTACTGAACCAATTTGCATGAAATTTGGTATAGATATATTTTGATACTCGAGAAAGGACATAGGCTACTTTTACCCCGGGACATAGGATAGGTTTTATTCCGGAAATCCCACGGGAACGGGAACAATGCGGGTTTTTCTTTGACTGCGCGGGCGATGCCGCGGGTGGAAAGCTAGTATAAAATATTTTGCTAAATAAAGCGCAAATAAATAGAAGTGTCCTGTTTTTAAAATTCTAACCGATATTATACGAGAAATTCTCAAAACATAATACTCCATTTTTCAGTCGTATTATAACGTTATTCGACTCTGAAAACGTTTCAGTCCCTAGAGGTGCTAACACAATTTGGCCCTTTCCTTTCACCTTTTATTTCCATCTTCTCTCTATGACGCCAAATTAACTATATTGTCCTTTGAAGAAATGAAATTGTCAGACACTACTTGAAATGGATATTATTAAAGGGAAAAATGTAAGCGTTTTTTGCTGATATGTTTCACGAGTAATATTTTTTTATTTGCTCGACGAATTTATGCCGCGACAATGTAATAGATATAAATTTATGTAGGTACAGTTAGAATTATATGAAGACTTTTGATTTAGAACGTGAATGTTTTTTTTAAGAAAAAAAAATGTACATGGATCAGTGAAAAAACAGAGAAAGAGACAAAACGGTTACACGCATTTTTCTTACTTGGACTGATTTTAAATCAAACTTTGTCAAGTACTAAAAAGTAAAATAAAAGTAAGATTATTAAAATTATGTTTCTTTAAATAAGCGAGCCCGAGGGTAACGGAATATCAAATTTGGATTTCAATATCGAATAATGCTCTAATTTATTCTCTTGTCGTGTCAATTTTAGAGTACAGCTTTAAATTGAATTATTTCTTTGCAATCTAAAACCTTTATATTTTAATGTTTGTGTTGGAAATATGCTTTACTAGGTATGCCCCGCGGTATTACGCGCATTGCTCCGTTCCTATTGGTCTTAAGCGTGATGATATATATGTACATATATATAGCCTTCCTCTACAAATGGACTATTGAAGAGTGAAATAAATGCACTGGATCGTACCTCAGAATAGCAAGAAAGAAGGTCAAATATCGACCCCGAAGCATATTTTCATACCCAAATATGAACTTGTTTCAAATCTTATAAATTCTCGCAAATATCCCACAGAAAGCCGACAAACGGTGGCAATATATTCTGACCATTAACATAAAATTGAATTTACTAGATTCTTTACTCGCGTTGGTGCCATTATAAAAAGGAGTTTTATGCTCCCCGAAGGTACTGTTTGGTAATATTAAAGTGTGGGCTTCATAAATTACGTTGGTACTTAATTTTTTTATTTAAATGCTTGAGTAAATTGAGATTGTAATAAGGTATTGAAGTCTATTAGAGGTGAAGAGAAAATTTGAGCTGTGATTGGCTGACTTGCAGCAGGGAACCATAAAATGTTAGTATTTATTCTTTTGTCGTTTAAGCATCGTAAATATGCATTTCGTTTGTTGAAAACTTCACGCTGTTTCGTAAGTAGGTTTGATGAAGATAGAAGCAGTCGTCATAAGGCTAATTTACGATGAGTGTCAGCATACAATTTTGTAGCTAAGAATTTTGTAATTTCACTCTTATCAAATTCTTTTTAACAACTTTTTATTAGCTTCACCTGTATGTTTGAATGTAATGGTCTCCTTTTACCAGATTTTGACCTGGTTTAAACAGACAGATAATTCAACTTTTTACACTTGTCAAGGATCAATAAAAATACAATAATTTCATGAGTTTAAGCGTGTTTTTATTAGTTTTTTAAACTATGTCAATAATTATTTTTTTAATGTTTTCGTAGTTCAATTTCCAAAGAGCAGCTAATTACAAGCTGTCGCATAAAGTTGATACTAAATATCAATGTTGAAGAGGGAAAAAATCCATCAAATTACATTGAAAGCCAAGAGCACAACAATAAAGACGTTTATTGCCCGTGTTTATATTTCTGTACAGTGGGAAGTGATCCCGCAGAGGGTATAAATAATGAATTTATCGGGCTCAGACATTTGGGCTCTGGCTTGAATATTTAATATTTATACACTACATTCCGTCGGGTGTCCCTTGAGGTTTGGTACCTTTGTTTTGGAGAAATTAATACCAATAAAGGTTACGATTTGTTTGACTTCCTAAAGCTGGATGATTTTATATAACTAGCTTTTCGCCCGCGTCATCGCCCGCGTTTTCAAAGGAAAACCCGCATAGTTCCCGTTCCCGTGGGATTTCCGAATAAAACCTCAGTCAAATCCAAGTTACCAGAGGGTAATTTAGCATATTTGTGCTAAATTTCATTATAATCGGTTCAGTAGTTTATGCGTGAAAACCATACATACATACAAACCTTTCCTCTTTATAATATTAGGTATAGATGGTTAGATGTTTTTTGGTGAATTTCTATTTTTACAATGGTTTTATGAGGATACTAGATAATTGTTCTAAGTATGACCAAGTTCGTTTTGTTCTTTGAAATGTTTCAAATATTTTTTTATACTTTACAGTTTACAGTATTATGTACTAGATTTCCGCCCCGCGGCTTCGCCCACGTTTGCAAAGGAAAACCCGCATAGTTCCCGTTCCCGTGGGATTTCCGGGATAAAACCTATCCTATGTGTTAATCCAAGTTACCCTCTATATGTGTGCTAAATTTCATTGTAATCGGTTCAGTAGTTTTTACGTGAAAGAGTAACAAACATCCATACATCCTTACAAACTTTCGCCTTTATAATATTTATTAGATCTTACCTTTTCAACCTGTTCCTTTCAGAAATCTCCAACATCTCTGTTATTTATTTTCTTTTTGTTTCGTTCGTAGAACTGAAAAAACGGTTCTTTATTGTGGTTTAAAATAAAGATTGAATCATACATACACACTTCCTTATACATATAAGTAGGAAGTTCTATGAAATTAATATCCAACTTACGGCGTTAAATATTCAACACGATCATATCATCGTTTAGAATAGAGCAGTTTTATTATATTACTAGCTTACCGCCCGCGGCTTCGCCCGCTTTGTCTAAAACCTAATAAATTATATACTAAAACCTTCCTCTTGAATCACTCTATCTATTAAAAAAAACCGCATCAAAATCCGTTGCGTAGTTGTAAAGATTTAAGCATACAAAGGGACATAGGGACACGGAAAGCGACTTTGTTTTATACTAGGCAGTGCAGTAGTTTTGCACTAAAACGGAAAATACATACATAAGGACTTTCACATGTAAATTATTACTAGAGAAACGTACTACATGGTGACATGTAAAATATTACTACATACAAAACGGATCTAGAAAGAAAATCAACAATATACAAACATATAAAAATGTCTCTCTGGATGTTAATCACAATAATATACAAGAGAGATCTTCAGTAATTTAAGTGCGTACTTACTTTGAAGGTAAATCTGTAATGATTTGAATTAAGTGACGTTTAAGTAGCTGTTTATTGAGAGCTTTTAAGCTTTTGTTTTATGATCGGTTTCCATCTTGGATATTATTGAAGTGAAACTTCTTTATCGGGGTTGGAAAAAAATTTAGTGTAACATTTTTTCGTTACGCGTGACTTTTTTCCGTTACGCGCCATCTTTTTCTTATCCCTACCACGCGTGATTCGACGTATTTCTGTAAATTTGCATACTTACACTAAATTATTTTTTGAAAAATAAGGTCATAAAGAAGTTTCACTTCTTACGTGTGTACACGCACACATTTTTTTTGTATGTCAACGTAGTATTTCTAAAATGGTGATGACTTTTATGGAAAATGTCGTTGAGTAAATTTTTTTATTGTGTCGTAAGTCGTTACGAACCTCGTACCGCTTCATGAATTTTATTCATAATATTTTTGTATCCCTAATTCAGTTATATGCCCTTATTATTCCCTTTAATTAGGTTAATAAAGAATCTTAAAATCTGCCCTTGAATTATATAAAATTATTGTGTGTTAGCCTGTATCTACGCAATAATTTAACTACTTTGAAAGATAATTACCAACTTAAAATTTCACAACAATAACTTAAACATTGTAACACTTAACAATAACTTGCCAATCATAGTATTTCATAAATCCCAAACACTTTTAATTAAAGACGGTATCACGGTGACCCCTTACAACATGCGCCTACGCACGGCCCATAGGTTATATAGGGTGTTGCAATCGCAAACTAATTTGAGCGTCCAATTAAATTGGTAAAAACAATGTTGTAGGTCAGCGATGCAAAATAGCATGGATTGTAAACCTTTGGTATTGTATGATTTGATATTTATTTTATTCTTTAATGGTGAGATGCTGTTGCGTCACTTGCGTGGTATAATATGAATTTGTCGTATCCCACTATGTTTTTTAAATTACAAGTATATATGTCGTGGCCATATCGTAGTTTTGCTCATTTCATAAAATGGCCAACATATGTAGTTTGATCAGATCGTTAAATCGTCAACGTTTCACGATTTGGTCATCGTCATTTGGCCAGGTCGTATAAAATATCTTAGAGAGTCCATAAAACATTAAAAAATTCAGAATATTTTAAGAACTTGTTTATTGTCATTTAAATTAGTGCCGCGGTAGCGCCGGCGAATACCAGAAGCGAATGGTTTTTTCAATAGAAAACAGTTAGGTTAGGTTAGGTTAAACTTTAATAAACAACGCACGAGCCGAGCGAGCAAAGCGAGCGTGCCGTGGCAGCGACCGGCGAGTGCCAGAAGCGAATCGCTTTTTAAAAAAGAAACAAAAATGGTCGCATTTCGTGAAATGGCCATCCACGTTTGGCCAGATCGACGATCTGGCCAAATGTGGATGACCAAATCGTGAAACGTTGACGATTTAACGATCTGGCCAAATTAAATTGGCCATTTCATGAAATGAGCAAATCTACGATATGGCCACGACATATATACAACTAAAATTTTAATACGATTGTTTATATGACATGGTGATCATACTAGCTCACGAAGGGAGAGAGGGATAAAATTAAAAAAACATCGGTGAGCATTGGATGGCTTATAAATCATATGAAAGAAAGTTAATCAACTTACTTAATGACAAAACATTAAGCCTATGAACGTTATCAGAATTAATCAGATACGTCAAAGATTAAATCTATTCTTTATTCACTTCCCTGATGGACAAAGCAAGGCTTGAATACTAGTTAAATAAGTGCCATTCAATTTCCATAATACCCATTGAAATGAACGTGCTTCGAATAAATTGGAGTTCAGATGCTGTGCATCCATTAATATAAATCAATTAAATATAAATGGAACACTGGAATCATATTTTACTAGCTTTAAACCCGCGGCTTTGCTCGCAAGCACCTAATATAATTTTGCCGCAGTAATATTGTTCAATATATCAACCTCTATGCTTTTTGTTTTATCGAAAAAATTATTACTATTTTAATATAAAATAAAAATAAAAAATAAACTATAAATTGATTCATTAGATAATAAAATGGTGTTAAAAGGTTGATTACATCTGAACTACATACACACTCCCACACTACGATATTACTAACATATTCACACCAAAGAGAATAGATTACAAGGAACAAGAATATATGGTTTCAAATTAATCCTAAAATATCTAATATGTTATGAAAGGTTAATAATTTTTAAGTTTAGAAATCAATGATCTGTAAATTATGAACAATTTATAGAATTTGTTGTGTTGTTGATGTGTAATGTGATGACGAACAAATAAACATACACCACAAAAACATACGTCTGGATAAATCATGAATAAATCGGTTTTAACATCCGTTTAATAATCTTGTTTCTAAACATAGATAATACTTAATTTATTTTTTGATAAAATTAAGATTATGATTATAAGTCCCGGTTTTATTTAAAATTTTCGTACTAAAATAAATGGTTATTTTAGTACGTAAAATTTTAAATCAGTTTTCATCGACATTGAATACTGATTCAATGTCGATGAAAACTGATATTCATCCCTTTCGTTTTCTATTTCTAGATAAAAAAGCTACTTACCACAATTGCTATTATCTACACTAACCGCATTACCATTGATTGTCCTACAAGGTAACATCCTGTATAAAAGCCGCAAGGATTATAACACTCTCTATACTGTCGTTGAAACCACAAACTTTGTAACACCCTGTACATGGTCCATGAAACCACAAGGACACCTGTATATTGTTGATAAACCGCAATAATTGTTACACCCTGTATAGCGATCAAGTGCTATCCCGTTTCCCGTGGGGTATAACTGCTTTGTTCTAGTCACGATTCTGAACTGTACCTATAAGGGGAATCTATAATATGTACTTACTTAACTATACTAATATCATAAACCTGAAGAGTTTATTTGTTTGAACGCGCTAATCTCAGCAACTACTGGTCCGATTTGGAAAATTCTTTCGGTGTCAAAAGCCAATTTATCGAGGAAGGCTATAGGATATATATCATCACACTAAGACTAACGGGAGCGGAGCAATGCGGGTGAATCCGCGGGACACAGCTAGTTTACTTAATATCCTAAGGCCCTAGCTGAGATAAAGGGCGTCAACAGTACTCATGTACTTAGGCAGCATGTATTATGTACACTAATATAATAAGTAAGTATTCTTTTCTATCTATACGAATACTAATATTAAATTTAATAATTTGTACTTTGAATGCGTGTAACGATGAAATTAAATAACTTATGGTCTCATTTCAAAAACACTTTCAACGATGGAAAGCTGCATTATCCCTGACTAGCTTAAGGTAAATTTTGTTAACGAGTGCAATCACACGAAATTTTAAAAAGGTACCACATGAAAAGTTGATTATTCCGATATACCACGCTACAGATTTTGAAAAAAATAAGGACTTAGCGGCAAATCCAGCAATTTCTACAATGTTGATAGATCCAGTGTCACTCATAATAAAGACCGTTAATAGATCTATTAAGTCTTTTACACAATACTAAAGTGGTAATTATTTCTCTTCAAATATTATCTAGATCCGATATAGCATTCTTAGTAATTAACACTCACAAGAAACTCGACTACAGAAATCGCCGATCAATCGATATGAATTCTCGAAGCATTCTCAACTTTTTATCCGTTGGCGCCATGTTTTATACACTGGTTCTATTCCCATGGTTTTCCCATTATTATCTACACAGGATATTGCATCCTATATCAAGTGAGATAAGGCTTAAAATCGTCTGTGTTCTTTTAATATATTGATTGCAACAATGTTCCAGTTTACACTATTGTGCGGTATTGTCTGATCTATCGTTTTATTCGCGTTTGATCATAAATTGTTGTTTCGAAAGTTCTAGAAGTTATAAGGAATTTTCTGTTCAAATTACCTTTTTATATTTTGTAGCTTGAAAGGGCTAACGATTTGGTTAAATTTAAGATTACATTTACATGACATGTAGGTACAAAACATGACGCTTTTATTTTTCCTATAGCCTAGCCTTAGTTGTTTCCAAAATCCTGCCTAAAATAGGTACTTAATATAACAAATTTTTAGGTATCAATAGAGAAGTGTTTAAGTGTTTTGTATTTCATTAATTTAAAAAAGACGTGTGGCACTCGGGGACTGCCGCGGTAAAGCTATTGCATAGGATGCCTTCAAGCCACACCTCCGAGCCCGTCGGAGTGGGGAGCGTGAGGTTTTTTCGTTACGGAATTTCTCGTTTCGGTCCCCGCGCTCAAGGCCCGCTATAGAAGCTATGCAATAACTTAACAAAATATAGAATTACTTCTGATTAGTTGCTGAAAGAGAAAATATTTAACTTTTAAAATAGGACAAAATTTGTTGAACGCTCTACAAAAACTGTTAATATTTTTATAATTGGTCACCATCTAATATTTTGCTCGGTTTGCATTTTAAATGATTTACTTTATAAAATGTTTACAGTAAAAGTACAGCTTCTGCAGGGAATTAAATGCGATTTCCGAACTAAAGTGCAAAAGTAAATTACTTACGTCGGAAACGTTCAAAAATGCAGTTCCTACGATTAGTGGGATTGGAGCGATCCTTAATGATTCTTTGTTCTATCGTATCTGAAATTCCCATTTGGGATTAAAGTTTGGTGCATTTTATAAGCTGAAAACAAAAAAAAATCTTTTCGCTACTCTAATGTTTGGCTAAAAGTATTTTTTCCCCTTTTACTGGATTATAAGTTAGAAACACAGGCTAGAAAAAATAACCTTCATGCAGCTATGAAATTCCGACTTGAATGACATACAATACATTATAACATATTTATTGTTTTCCAATACACATATTTATTGTTATATGTATTGTCATAGTTTTATGTATTGTCAAATTATAACAATCATTGCGGCTGTTTTTTCAAATAAATTTTCGCTACGTTTTCTCTTTTTACATGTCTATAATCAAAGAAAAAAAGGCACTTAATTGAAGATTATATTGACACTCGAGGTGATATGATCTATTTGAATATGAATTTCAGCCACCTAAAAAATGTATAACTGTTTAAATACAGTTTATATTAGTAGTTTTTATTTGGCAATATGATTTAATAACATCAGTAATTTAACTTTTAGCATAACCCGCTAAACCAACGCAACGTCACAACTTCAATAGCAATTAGTCGAATAAACGCTGCATTCTACAGAATAGTGGTGATTTAGAAAATGGCGTTTATTTTCTGCATTTGCCACCCACCAGGGGACGCTGGGAACATTTTCATACAGCTTCCTGGATAACTGTATTGGAACTTAACGAGCATTTTATACATTTTTATGAAGGATACGTATTTATAGCGCGGGAAAGTTGTAGAATCGTTTTTTGTTGTAGATCAAACAGAAATATGATGTGGCATTACAGATTAAAACAAGTAGTTAAATAAAATTATGTTTTTTTTTTACAACAGAACAAACAACGGGGCACTGCGGACCTGATATTAAGTGGTCTCCATCACCCCTACACACAATATACAGGGTTACTGGTAATTAGACCGGATCCTTTTAAGAGGTGGTAGGGGAGGTTATTTGCAACAATTAGACTGTATATTGTTATATCCGAAAATGGCTCATTTTTGAGATATTATTTTTTTAATATTTTTTTAAGAAAATCCAGTTTCACTACTTTAAAATTAAATTAAAAAAAAAATTATGAATCGATTTTAATTTTCTTTACAGTTTTAGAGAAACCTTGTTATAGCTCTTAATAATAAATAATAATAGCGTACTAATGTGGATC
>CAJQZN010034543.1:0-21127 GCA_907164685.1 Colias eurytheme | reverse complement strand
CGATATGTTAATCGATTGATTTTATTGAACACTGGTGATTTTGGTGAAGGTAATTTTTAGCACGTTTTCAGATTACGTCACGAGATCATGAAAGCGTGACCACTGCAAAAGGTAATTGCAGTTATATAATACTTTTTATCGATAAAACTTTTTTATTCAATTATTTACGTCCTTTAGTGACAAATACGTATTATTTTGTACTATATTTTTATATAAGAGACTACTTTTTTGGGGGGAAATTAAAAAACAATCTCACAAATAATAAATAGGACAACACCTACACATATAATTATACGGTTAAAGTTTTACCTTAAAATACAAAACATTAATTATTTCATTAATTCCAACACTATGTGGTGTTACCTGGAGATATCGAAGAAGCTTCTCGAAATAGAGTAGCCTCTAGAGCTAATAGCTTAATTTACAATTTAATTTATTTAAATATATTCGTGCCAAATTGACCATTAACATTATTGTAACTAATAATTTGATGATCTTGGCTTGCACGTCAGTAGAAATGTATGATTCAATTTTATGAATATACATAATGTTATTTAATATACACAATATTTCAGGTCAATGAGCGAAGCAAAACATTAAAATGTAGTATATTTATATTGTAATATAAATATATTATTAGAGCTAAATTTGAGCTGATGTGGAGTTGCTAATTGAAATTCATACATTATTTTTGAATTGGATGCCTCAATAGAAGATATTGAAGAATGCTGTAAGGCTGAACAACGTTATTTATTTAGATACATTTGAAATTATATTTAAGCAAACATGTCTTTAAAAAGAAGAGATTGAGTAATTATATATCTATTATTTGTCATTATTACTCTGAACAGGCGACGTCGCCTTTCACAGCTATGTAAATAAATAATAGAAACACATTTTAATTATTTTTAAAAACTTAATTGTTCAAGCTCGAATACACCTATCATTAAATAATTGATTTCTCATCAGTCGTCACTAATTTATATCGAAAGGCCTTGAAAACAGTCGGTTGACAGCAAGACGTCAATGCTTAAACATGGAATGCATATTATGTGCGTGAAATATACGGCAATTGTTTTACTAACGGTAAGTTTCTGTTCTGTACATAACTATTATAGAATTGTGTAGACTAGGAAATATTCAAGAAGACTACAATTTTGAAAACATATAGATTTTAAAATGATAGTGAGTAGCGATAATCGTGAAGTGATAATAACGTCGATCGGAACTTTGACGTTTTTTCTTCCAATAGGTTATGTTTTACAATTAAAATATTATTGTGTGATATAGGTACATGAGTACTAAATGTATTTATATAGGGTGTGTGCTGGTATCATTTAATATCATAATAAAGGTCAAGCTCCGGTTTCGATTCCGTTTTTGTTATAGTGATAATGGTATAAGTTCACAGTACAGTCGTCATGTTTCCGATAACAATTAACATGTGTATTACTCAATAGTCACGAATTATTCACGTTGAGGTATTATTGCGAATGTTATTAACCGACTTCAAAAAAAAGGAGGAGGTTATTTCCTATTTACTAGTAAGGACAGCAATACCGGCAGTTTTCCTGACATCTTAATTTAGCGCCATCTGTAGGAAATTTCTCTCTACAGATTTTACTCTATGATAAAATTAATGTAACTCGATGTTCCATGAAACAGTTGGGGAAGATGATTTTCAAATCGGATTCGCATAAGTTTATAATATCAATATATAAATATTTACTTAGTCTTAATAAAGAGGTCAGAAGTAAATACTTTTAACTCATAATATTTTTATTTTAACATACTCATTTCACGATCACGTTGACCTTATTTCTATTTATGATATACCTACATTCAAAAATTTTATAGTCGAAACTATAAATATTTATCTACTATATTAAACTACCTACGTTTAGTATTCCACAAAATGTAATGTTTTAATAATGAGGTTTTTATTTTAAAAACTGTACAAGGATAATATATTTTTTCAATTGCTCTACTTTAATTAAAAAATTTAAAGTCAACGTCCTGTATCAACGTTAATTATTATTTAAATTAAAAGGCGAAAGTATTACCTACATGCTCTTTGTATACAAATTTTATCCTTTAAAAAGTATGTGTTTTCAAATTAAATATAATGTGAACATTTACAAATAATTTAAAATGTTTATTTTATTATAAACACAATTGTTAACCTTATTTATAACTTGAACCGTGTTAATGACCAATCATTGCATCTAATGTACATTTCTTATAAATATACTATTAAAAGAAAGATAAGATTACTGAGATAAATCATAAAAAAGATAAGCTGCATTTGTACACACAATACTTCTACATTATACAACACAGGCAATGTTGGTACTTAGTGCAAAAACTATGTTCCAACATTCCACTAAATAATTTCGGCACAAAATTGCAACAAAAGAAACAAATAAACAAAGGATTCCAGGAAGCTGTTGTTTATTTATACGATTCCGTTAGGTCGTGAGTTCAAACTTCGAATTCTGCGATGCATAAAACATGTGTTGAACGCACAAGTTTGATGGGAAATTTCTTTGTTAATTTCATTGATATAAGTATTGTAACTTATTTTTTATACTCTATAAGTAAGATAGTGATCTGTATGCAAGTGAAGTCTCATTCCGTTTTCAGGCGTATTGCAGATATTTTATTGCACTGATCGATTTTCTTTATCAGTGTAGGCTCTGCAGGACTCAAGTCCTGTATGAATACAAATTTTTATTTGATATCAATGAGGGAAAAATTTTTGACTACAAACTACAAACCATTAGACTATTGCTCTTAGATTGGGATCTACTATAAATCACTAATGAGTGCAAGCTTATAAATTATTATATAATATTGTATGCAGGAATTTATCGTATGTAAAATTGGAAGACATAACTGTTAGGACTACAATCTACATATTTTGTGATCGCGCAAAATATAATCTAATAGTTTTTTTTTTTTTCAATATTGAAAATGTAGAGTTCCCTCATACATGTTAAATAAATGTCAAATAATTAATATAAATTAGCATAAGTCACAACTGATTGTTAGCTAGTGAACATTATTGTTTTAAATCTTTTAAATTGTTTTTGTGACCGTGAATAAGCAATTAAATATGCTTCGAGGATAAATAAAGTAAATAAAATTCCGAGTATATCGATATTCATAAACCTGTCGCGTAATGCGTATAGTTTTCCGTGATTTTATATTATATCGATACTTAGATAATTTATCAAAAAAATGTATATTTATAGAAACTTTATTGCAGGGCTTTTAAGTTAGTTTGCAACTATTTCAACATCACGTTTACATCGCAGTAAAAACTCATAAAAAGTAATTACAATAATTCAAGTACGAAAAATGAAAGTACCACTGACCGTAATTCCTTATAACTTAAAGCATTCTCCGAATCCAACATATGCTTCACATTCACACACGTATCGTAACAAATCCCACGCGGAATGCTAAAAGGGGACTCACCAAGCTTTCCCATCATTTCTTCGAGCGCGTGTTCCTTATCCATGTTCCCGGTTATTTTCAAAGACTCCTGTAATCACATGAACTGTCAGCGTCGACGCCAGCGCTGTGCGGCGGCGGAGGTACGAATGAGCGGTATCGCGACGCGGCGCCGAGCGCGGGCGGCAAAAAGCTGCTCTTATCGCGCCGTCGACAACATAACCTAACACCACGTGTTCTGTGATAACGGAAAGTTCGACTTAGAGTTAGGATGCTCCAAGTTTTCCTCAAAGTGTTCTAATTTGACGTTTTCATACGATTTTGCTTAGAGACGATTGTTATTTAGCTTGTATTCGAATTAAATCGCGACTCTGTCACTGATTTAAAATTGAACTAAACTGAACAATACACCATTTTAATTATAATTAATTATAAACACAGATATACGCATTGCTTTGTCAATATTTATTTAAACAAAGATTGAAATTTCTTTTTTGTGATTATGAAATATGACCACTGAATATTATAAAGATGATTAATTAACGTAACACACGTTCTAAGAACAGATAAAATGTTTAATCTGAACATACATACATGTAAGTATATCAGATAATTATAAAATAAAAAACCTCACACAAGATAAACGCACCTAAAAAATTTTAACTGCAAATTTTTATACACATTTCATAACTCTGTTTTCAGTTCACGGTCAAACTATATAAAAATTATACTGTACATTATCGATGCGAGTTCTATGTCCTTGACAACACCCGATATAAGTATTCCATGTGTATTCGACTGGCCAAGCCATTTGGCTATAGCTTA
The DNA here is from genome assembly GCA_907164685.1 of Colias eurytheme. NCBI lineage: Eukaryota > Metazoa > Arthropoda > Insecta > Lepidoptera > Pieridae > Colias > Colias eurytheme. Next base: position 16,846 of record CAJQZN010034543.1, on the reverse strand, counting down.
CTGAATTTATTCTCCAAATCTTAGTTTGTAGAGCTGCATTTTACAAGTATCTTTTTATTAAAATTTTAACTAAGAATAAATATTATATTATCTATCTGTCTATCATTAACATGTACCTAACTAATCGAGAGATTTCTCTAAACTTATAAATAAAATATACGTATAAATATTTCTTTATTAAGTATTAATATAAAATAATTACCAGCGGCATATTTTATGAAAATTATTCCTTCACTTTGCATTCTTATTATCCAACTGATAATTACGAATTTACTTTATAATTTAAACTACATATACTAACTCTTTTACATAGTACATATTATGTACTATGTAAAAGAGTTTCTGAATGTTAATTTAGAAAAGCGTATTAATATTGATTAAGTAATTAGACGAGGTCGTGACTGTTCTTGGCGCCAATGGAGTTAATACAACCGCGATGCGATGCCATAATAAAAATTAATAGTAAATATTAATTTACACTATTTTATTTGATCTTAGATACTAATATTAAACAGAGTTTGTTTGTTTGATTGATCGCGCTAAATGTGGGTTAAAATAAAGTCTAAAGGAGTCGTTTATATATACACAGATACAAGCATATAAATATCAGGTGAAGCTTATAAAAGTGTGTTAAAAGGAAGCAAAAAAAATGTATCTATTTCGATTTCAACGCAAACGGCTGGAATTTTCTGAGCTTTCAAATGAAGTTTTCATAACACCTTCTTTTTGTTACCTATCTACTATGCTTAAATACCACAGATTAGATACTAGTAACTATGCTTCCTAATCCTATATTTTAATGTTATATATGCCTGTACTTAACCTAAAGGGAAAATGTAGAGCACGATACATAGGTATATATGTATTGTTCAAGCGAAACCTCGGGCAATCTTATATAAAAAAATATAATAGCATAAATTAAATTATATTCTGGTGCTTGATTCAAGGGTCACTTTATAAATTAGAATTTGCTAATCAATTTTAAATTGTCTAGTATTTTTAAAATTAATAGGAAAACATTTATCGGCAGTCAAACGAAATAGCAATAAATTACATCTTTTTTCGAAGTATAATAATTAAAAAAAAACAATTTAAGAAATTGGAAATGGGTTGAATAAATTCAGACTAAGTTAACAGCGTGGTTTATTGCGCAACGCGTCCTAGCCCGCGGTCACTGACCTCTCATTGATATGTAAGTTACAATAATTATAGACGCGAACGTATAAAATTGTCATTAAAAAAAATTCCACTCCAGGAGTTTCCATATCGCACACAATCAAGTGACACCTACATCTCAATTGCTTTTCCTTATTATTTAAATTGTTATCTTACAAGCAAATGTGTGCAAATACAGCTATTTTTATCAATCTTAATACACTATGACGTAATGCTTTTAAAACTATGATATGTTTCGTTACATATAAAGCGCGATGTTACGTAAAAATAACAGATATAAGTATTATTATAAGTAGGTATGAGATATGATGACATTGATAAGCGTATTTAGCACTTACAGCCTAGTAGCGGATAATTTAAAGGTTATGAATATTAACAGTTTATCTTTACTACCATATAACTTTGTTGGAAAATCTGCGAAAGGCACACGCACTTCACAAATTTTTTAAATTATATACTTACTTAACCAAAAAGGGGTGATTTTATTTACTTTTATTTTTGAAATGATAGCTATAGTATTGCTTAAAGCTATTATGGAGTTTACAAATTACATTTTCCTTATTGAAGGTGTTAATATATAATATGTAAACTCAAATCATTTTTATTGTATAACATATTATGTAATGCAAAACATTAATACTTTACTTGCATTTTCCTCGAATAAGATGACTTAACTAAAATATATCAGGGGATTCACTGGAAAGGACACTCGGAAACCGGTCCTGTCACAAAGAGTGGTTATTTTCATCTTGAGCGAGAGAATTTTTAGTGCAAACATACTTTGAAAATTATAATTTGGAAAATCCAAAAGTGCACGCCTCATAATTTTTTTTTAATAAATATTTATTAATTATTATTTTTGTTTATTTAATAATAATTAAACCACATCGAATCAGACCCTGAAAAATGAAAGGGTTCTATTCCTGAGCATACTCAAGCGTAAGAGAAAAAAAAAGACTCGATTAGTAAAGTATTTCGGTCGCTATCGTGTTAACAAGAAAAAGGATCCGCACATACAGACACACGGACGTCCAAGACAGAACTTTTTTAAACTGTTTTTTAACTAGTTTAAATAACAAAAATGACATCAAAAATATCATGAACGTTAAAAATAGTGTTTTTTCTTAATATGTGTGTGTATGTATTATCTTACAAGTGCAATGTATGATGCATTTAAAGACATTTTAAGTTTGAAAAATCAGATGTTTTGCGCGAAGTGACAGTAGTACCCACCTCAACGCTTCGCTTATGAGGCGTGCAATAGCTATGATAGTTCTGCGAATATGCTAATCGAGTCCTAATCTAGTTGGTCATGGAATCACATGCCAAATCAATGTCCAACTTAAGATTTGCGAAAGAAAATAATGACCACAATGTCGATGTAAGAAATTAATACATATATACAATTCTAGTATCTATGTAAAATATTGAATTTAATCATAAATAATCATAATAAAGTTGTTGTTCAGTAGTAAGTTTCCATGAAAATATTCAATGTGTTTTTGTTTTGTGAATAATTTTTATTTGGTCATCCTCATGTTCGATTGTTAGTTTATTTTTCTTATCATCTAAAAACATTGTTATAAAATAATTGAAAGTTGATACAGAGTTTTCATTGGAACCTGGTGGTGTTATCAAGGCAAATAAAGGAACTAAATGCTTTTTTAGTTCTGTTGAATAAATTTCCAGTTAGGCTGACGTGTAATTCTTAGATATTGATGATGTTCATATAAAGGTTGTAATTTATCGCTTTGCGAAGTGTACAAAGACGATCATAAATATTTATTGATACATAGACATAATATTATGATATTTACATTGCCTACAAAAACCTACTCTATGTTGCAGTACGATATAATTTAAAATGAGACAGGATCTATATCAGGATATAAGTGACCTGTATTGGACCACCACATCCACTTTTAATTTAGTAAAATTACATAATATCGTCAATGCACTGATGCGCCAATATGTTTCCTAGTGTCGATCAAATTCTACAAGTTTATAAGCAATTTTCCTTTACAGAATTGGGACCATCCACGAAGATGTAACAACAGATGTTCTCGGTAAAATCGGAGCCTGGCAGTGGATGGTGACATTATTAGCAACAGCGCTAGTGATACCAACTATGTTGAATCACTATGACGATATGTTTCTTTTGAAACCGTCTCAAGATATACTGTGTGTACCAAGCCAAGAGACTGCAAATATAAGCCTGTGTAGTTACACAATAGCTAATGCTACCGTGGCGAGCTGTGACAAATGGCATGTCGAATTTATGTGGCTGATTTGGATTAAAAAGACGGTAACAATTTTATAGCAATTCTTTTGAGACTTGCTTAGGTTTATTCACATTCTTTAAATCATTTTGATATAGCTTTCGGGTAGTATATTTGAAGTAATTTTGAAATAGTACAATTATTACAAATGTAGAGTCGGACTGACGTCATTCTTTTAACATCCCTGATATTCCTGTGATGTGAAAATAGTTCCTATAACTGTTCGTAGGTATATAAACGGCTATAACTACGTATAATAATATATGGGCATGTTTCAAAATTGCAAACCTTAAAGATTATATAGCAAAAGCTTAAAAGTCACATTCGTATAACAAATCCAACTGTTTGTTATCTAAAAACTGAAACCACCGACCATTTTGAAACAGTATATTCACGTTACTTGTGGTTTGATATTTAATAACTAGATCTGCAACATAAATATCGGTGGGTAGTAGGATATCGTGATGAAAACCGCCAATTATTTGTTAGCATTTATGTGTTAAGTGGCAAAACGGAAGAATGACTTACATTGATAATTCATTAGTATTGTTACATCAGAACATTAGGTCAAGACATAGCTTTATAGTTTATACACACTATTAATTATTATATTCTACAATATTATTTGAAAAGGAAAAGAAATCGCGATTTTATATATATTTTTTTTAATAACGCTCAAGAAAATCTTAATGATTAGGTAATTATTGATTAAAACTTACTTTGCTGACTCTATTTTTTTAGGAATTAATTACCTATTATAATTTACGAATATATTGTTGTATTGTAGCTATATATTCATGTAAGTAGGTACAAAAAATGATTATCTATATATAATATATATGTATATAAAATGAAAACGTTTTCCTTGGTCACGGCATCACGCGTGAACAGGTGGACCGATTTCGATAATTATTTTTTTTAATATTCCTTGAAGTACGAGGATGGTTCTTATGGAAAGAAAACATAAACATGTCCCACGGGCGAAGCCGGGCCGGTCGAACGGCTAGTAAAATATAATAATTAAAATATAAAAGAAATTATATAGAGTCACCAAGGAGTCACCCATTACCCACTATCAATCAATGCACATACAATTAACCTTTTCATCTTTCTATGTTGATATTTGATTGTGTGTTAATTATATCATTGCAGTGGCTTATATTCTGTGATAAGAGTATGCAGCTGTTATCAACAACGGTAATTTGCCGTTTGGGATTGGTATTTGGGTGTATAATATTTGGGGTTGTTTCTGACAGGTAATTATTATCTATGCAAATAACTAAATTATGTATATGTTGTTTCATGAGATTGTTTCATGTTTGTTCAGAATTCAGATGAAACAATACATGTTTGAAGGTTTATTAATATAACTTAGATATTTATTGCATTTACATGTAATATTTTGCTACTTTCTAGATTTATTGAGAGATTAGATTGAGTATTTATTGATTGCATTTAAATCAAGCTCGATTATAAACTAATTATTCAGATATTGAACCACTCGTGAAAATAACGATTTGTCAAACGATCCAACTTATCTAATTTTGACAAAAGCTGAATTACCTAAAAAAGCAATAATATTTTTTCAGTTTTGGAAGAAGGATAGCCATTATAATTAGTCTAATTGCTGACCTTGTGTTCAGACTCACTTTAGTCTTTTGTGACTCGGAAAGTTGGTACCGCCTCTTAATATTTTTAAAATCCATGTTCACAAGCGCTAATTATTACTTGGAATTAATTCTTGGTATGCCATTTGTATTGTTATTTAGTACTTACATTTACATACGTTAAGGCATTAACCTTTTGAGATACGAACACAAAAAAGATATTTCGACACGGCTGAAGATTTGTAAATTGTAGAGTGTAGGTATGAAAATCTATGAATCAATCCAAATTCAGACAATAGTCTTCAGTTCAGTTGCCATAAATAAACTTCAATTTCACAAAGTAGATACCTACTATTTCTTCATACTTAGTAGCCTGTAGGTTATAAAGTAGGTATGTTGGTAATACTAAATTCAGTAGTGAAAATTTTATTCCTTACAACTGATTACGTCAAGAGGTAATTAAAAATTTAAAATAATTGGTTATTAAAAAAAACATACCGATATCAGCAATCTATTTATTTTTTGGATTGTTTGTGAAAAATATTTAACAGCTTACTTTTGACAATGTAGCCAATTAAGTAAATACAATTAAATAAAAAAGCAACTACGGAAATAAAAGATCTCTCAAGGTTCACTTACGTTTATTATAAAGACTGCATACTGCACGAGACTTGTCTTGACTCTTGATCACTAATTATTGTGTTAGTACGTGATCTGACTGAAGATTGAGTTAAGTTAATCACATTAAAGATCCCATAGGAATAGTAGGTTGCTTGTTGTATGCTGTTTATTGCATTATAATCGAATTGTGCAGTGTTTCCATACATGTAGGCCATCCTTCTAATAAATGCTAAAGTTTGTATGTTTGCTTGTTAGTCCTTACCACACACATACAGGGTAACTTGGAAAACAAAATAGGAAAGTTTTTATCCCGAAAATCTCATGGGAACGGGAACTATGCGGGTTTCCCTTTGACTACCCGGGCGAAGCTGCGAGCGAAAAGCTAGTAAATTATATATCGAACAATATCAATGATATCTTAGTCAACTATCTAAGTATAACATACAAACTAGTGTCATGTTTAGCTTCAATATATTTTATTTAATAACCAACATTCCCTTCGATCAATTAGTCTAGTTATGTGGTAGGTTGATATGAGAAACTTGTGTAAACAAAGTTAATCGCTAACGGTAGTATTTATGCGTCCAATGGGGCATTGGTATCTTATGTATTGATTAGATCATATTATATAGTATACAAGTATTATTTTACAGTATGTGAAATCGCAAGCAACAGTTGGCGGACAAAGCTGAACCTCATAGTTTCCGCTCCGCGCATTCTTGCTTCTCTCTGCGCTATTCCGTTTGCTAATGCTGCGCCCAATCTTGATACTTACAATTTAATTGCTTTTTTGCTTGGAACATTACTGCTCGTTGTATTAAGGTAAGGAGGCGTCACTCTCTGCTCTTCTTATCACTAAAAAGCTTAATAGAGTGAAAATTGTATTGTAGAGCCATTCATCTTTATATTTGAATGAATTAGACACTTGGATTTATACTTAACTGATTAATTTTAAAATCTTTGTAATGATCACAGAATAATAATAATGCCAGAACAGATCGAACGGAATAAAACAGGTCAAAGTAGCAAAAATTGGGTATTTGAACTTTAATGTGTGACCGCAATTTATGGCATCGAACATCTAAAGCACATCTAAAGTCACACTGATAGTCATAACCTTGTAATAGTTATTTTTATAAACACTGATAATTTAACATTGTTAATTATCTATAAGCAATATTAAATAATTACGCACTGCGCAGTAGGTATTCTACGAATGTATAAATCATATTTCCTCCTATTCTTTATATTGAACAAAATAAAAAAAAGTTTAAATAGTTTTGTAAAGTGGATATGGCATATTGTATTCAATGAATCCCACTTCAGGCATTTATAATAATATTAATATGTACCTATAAAAATAATAAGCAATAAACAATGGGGAGTCTTCTATTGATGAAATATCATCTATACAAGACCAAGCTATCCTTGTTAGGAATAAGTTGTTTTTGCCTAAGAATATAATAACGAATGCCTTGGGGATAACTAACTAAATATTGCAACAGATGGATTCCCGAATCACCCCAATGGCTACTCTACAACAGAAAAATACCAAAGGCAGAAAATACGTTACTTAGCGCGGCAAAGAAAAATGGCGTCAAGCTTTGCAGTGAATTCAAAATAAGACCAGTAAATAACAGAGTAGGTATGTCTATGTTTACAATTATAAAAATTATTTATAGCACAGAATCTTATTTACTTTGTGCTTTATCACTTTCTTGGGAATATGAAGTTAGTTCGGTAATTACATCAGTCCTACGCAATATTAAACACAGCTTATCTTATCTCAAATATATAAATAATCAAATGACGTCGATACCTTCCTCTTCTTAGATTGGTGAATTGGTAATAAGACATTCGTATTTAATAATAATAAAAGATCTATTACTTAGAAGTTAAATATGAGTAGGGAAAGGATAATTTCGCAATTTCTTTATGATTTAAGATGTTTTATTCACAAGGTTTCATTCCTAAAAGCTATTCATATTAAGATTAAATTAAACTAATATTTGCAGGCTTATGACTGCCTAGAAGAGGAGTGGACGTGTTTGATGATTTTAAGCAACCATAACGTCAGAGTGTTAATATTCGTGATGCTTTTGTTCTGGGCGCTATATCATTTTCTATGGGCTCCACTGTTCATAAAACTACATACACGGATGCATGCATATGCCCCGCTTCAACTTTTGAGCATAACTCTATTTGTAGGACTTCTAAATGTTTTTATCATGTTGAAAGTTAAAATGAGATATTTGTTGACAATAAATGTAATGGTTTTGGGAAGTTCAACCGCTCTCGTGACGTTCTTGGATCAAATCGACTTTAATGTAAGCAATATTCATTATTTAAAGGAATTTCGGCTACAGCTGCAGCGGTGAAACCGTTATGCGTCTAGACTTTCTGCCTTCAGGCATGCTTCAGGCAGACAGATAATATTACACCTACAATATTAGAACTTCAGGCTATAGACTGCTCATTATTTAACTGCCGCAGTTCATATTATGTAGGTAGGTACATACAGAACTAATAGAATATCATGTTTTTCAAAAGTTAATATTTTAATAAAGAAACCTACAATCTATGTTAGGTAGGTACTGCAGAACAAATCGTGTTTAAAGTGTAAAAATAGCTACCTACTCACGCATTTCACTAAACTTACCTACGCGCTTAACAACGTATTATTAAAGTTACTAGATTTCCGCCCGCGGCTTCGCCCGCGTTTGCAAAGGAAAACCCGCATAGTTCCCGTTCCCGTGGGATTTCCGGGATAAAAACTATCCTATGTGTTAATCCAAGTTCCCCTCTATATGTGTGCTAAATTTCATTGTAATCGGTTCAGTAGTTTTTACGTGAAAGAGTAACAAACATCCATACATCCATACATCCATACATCCATACATCCATACATCCTTACAAACTTTCGCCTTTATAATATGTATTAGATAAATTACAACTAATAATAATAATAATTTATGACAATTAGCAAACCCGGTAAAACGACTTATCACTAATAAAATTATAGGCGCCAACTTTAATAAGAGATGATTAAATACAGTAATTTGCTTCAACTTTCACACAGGCGTTTGCGTTTATAAATAACTTGTCATTTGGTCTAACATGAGGTATAAAATATGAACATTTGCGAGGTATTAACTCGCAACTAGTACCAGTTTATTACCTTCTCGAGAATGCAGTTAGACATAGCAAAATGCGTTCTCTCTATTTTTAACTAGAGCTTGTTGCGACACTATTTATGTCCGACTACAACTATACGCAAGCAACGAACTAAAATTCTTATGGTAACGGACTATTTTACAGAAAGTAGAAAAGTTTTCAAAATGTACCAAAAAATAAGCGAATTCATTAGATGACTATATGTAGGTGTACCTAACTATTTTATTCAATCTAAAGGCTAAATCATGTTTATCATGCGACGCATGCGCATTATAAACTAGGCTAGGATAAAATAATTGAAATAAAAAGTAGTTCTTCATCTTCAATCTGCATGCATGCATTATAAAGTATAGTACATAGTAGATATTATCATATTAGTATAGAGTATATTGATTTATACAATTATAGTTAGTAATTAGTTTATTAAAAAATGTAATTTTTGATATCTTTAAATTTCAGACTACCATATCTGATCTTTTAACTTCAATCGGACTAGCATCAGGGCTAATAAGTAATGCATTATTATTGAACATCACACCACGGCTCTTCGCTGTCAACATCAGGGGAACATTGGTCGGCTGCTGCCACGCGTCAGGCCATCTAGGAACAATTACTTGTTACCTTATAACATCTTTACGAGCTATCAATGACTCAACCATGATCATAACAGTCCTTGTAGTGACGGTCTTGCTAGTTGCCCTGTGTTTTGTTTTACCTGATGTGGATGGTAGAGAGTTGCCTGATACGGTCAAGGACATGGATTATTTTTCAGAGTAATTATGCGCTGTTTTATTTTATCATGTACGGAGACAAAAAGCATATTAACATATTTTGTAACACAAGGCAATCCTGCAAATATTTTTAGTTCCCATGCTTTACATATTATTTATGCTATGCCACTGTTTTGATAATTTTTAATATATTGTTTTGAAAAGCGATTAGTTACACTAATAAATGTCAAGTTATCTAATTTAAATTATTTACGACTCGGAAGCAATTAACTTGTTGGCGCATAAATAATTTCGCACATTATCGTAAATGTCATGGTCCTCATTCCAAAGTGAATTAAATATTTATGGAGAAAAATTTCTCCTTAAAATCAATTATAACATACTTTCATAGTGTAATAAATTATAAATACACCTATTTCAAAGGCATGGACTTTTTTATCTCTTCATGAAGCAGATAACAATCTCAAATTTATAATTGGTTTCCGGTACTCAAAATAAAAAAAATATAGGACTTCGGTAGATAATTCCTGTCTTACCTTCTTACTTATCAGTTTTAGTGTTCAATATTTTGGTTATTCCTTACATGAAACCTTACTTTTAGGTTATCAAAACCGTTACGATGGGCAACTCAAAAAACAAATTCTCCGTCGCACGAAGAGGTAGAAATGAGAGTATATTCATTCAGCAGTGGAGCAAATAATATAACTAGAGATGCCTCTGAAGAAACCGTACCAGCTCAGCACATTGGTTTTATAAGATTATGGTACAGATTTATTTCTTTTGTAAGGCAAATCCGGAGAAAAAGACACATTAAATCTTGAAATAAAGACGTATTTTATTTTTTCAACTTTTTACCATTTTTTATCCGTAGTAACCACACTCTAACAAAACATATAGGTACATCTGAAGATATTTATCGTAAACCTTAATGGGAAATGAAAACTGAAATAAAACTTCTAAAATCTTACGGGTAAATATTTATTCTGGTCTAGTTTCCTCATATATTAACTTTTATCTGATGTTTACCACATGGTTTGTTTTAAAATAATACAGTTTCAAACTCAATTACAAAGGGTCATAAATTACAATATGTATATTTAAACTTTGTTAAGTTCATTTACTATCGAAATATTGAATAAAATTCGAGACAAGCGTATCTAAAACAACTAAGAATAAGAACGTCAATGATCTTCTTTTGGTAGGTAAATGCCATTTTAAAATATGACTTTTTGCTTATCAGTAAAGTTATTTTGGCTGATTCTTAAATCAATTAAAATACCATCGTAATTGCTTAACTGAAGTGGTTAATTGTTTTGAAATATGTAATAGATTATGACATAACATATTGGCGCTATTTCAATCCTATTCTTAGTTGAATTCCATACTAGATATTATACAGTACTTCGTATATGGACGTAATATGGTTCTTAAAACTTAATTATGCCTTTTTTTCTCAAATGTCGTCAATTCGTCACGCAAGGTAATTAAATATTTAAAATTGACCTTGATAAATAAACTGTAAAAGCTATATTCGTTTCTAGTATTATGCATATATTTAATTAATAATAAAATAAGCAACAAGACAATAAATTTTTAAATGTTTAACATTCTTAAAATTTTATTCGGATGAATAAGTACGATTGCATTATGTATTTTGTGTGTAATTTAAGCTATGTGCTTTTTTCAAGCTCTTAAAAAGCAACATTTAAAATATCCGCATTTATGTATTTTACTGTTTACAAATGAAATAAAATTCAAAATTCATATCTTAACAAATATTGTACCTATGGATATTCGTGACATATTAATTATAACAAATAATTTAACAATATATATTTGACAACATTGCCACATGTTAAATAAAAAATAATTGTTTTATAAATCTTCATAATCATGTACGTTACAAAACTTTCGTATATTGAAAATGCACATTATATTATAATATTATATTTACGATAAATTACTCAGTATATAAAATTACATTGCACTGCAAAGGACAGAGACGAGATTTTGTGCAATTTTAGGATAAAGTATATACATATATCTAACATAACATAATAACTAAATATAATAACTTAACATTAAATATCTAAATTAGGAACTTTAAAGGTAACAATACATTCACAATACAAACATTCAGAATAAATGCGTCAAAACACATAATATTTAAAGTATAAAAATGCAAATTAAATTTATTTTAAAATTGTACTTAAAATTAACAAATAATAATATAATGTTAAAATAAACGAATAAAATAAGTCTAATAGTAAATAATCCTATTTCTAATGAATCAAAAGGAATCAACATTTAGTTTACATATTGCATGTAATAAAAAAAAAATATGGACGTAGATACATCACCTTATGTCAAATATTAGTAAAATTTTCCCGCCAGCTCATTATGTCAATTTTTTTTTAATGTCATTTAAAAAGTTGGGCGAGTGATTTTTAGGAAAATACCAATTTACATAATATAAATAATCTATAGTAATCAATAATAGGTTAAGGTAGAAACCATTCGAGTAACAATAACTTATAGGTTATGGAACTAAAGTTAGTTATTTCTTTGATTCCATAAGCTGAGCTTAGAATAAGTGTGTATAAGAAAAATATACCTTAGAATAAAAATAAATGATTTTTTTATAAATATAGATACATCTTCAATTTATATAGCACCAAACATTCACATCCAAAAAGAACTGAGAAATATTTTTTTGGGAAAAAATATAGTCTTTCATCATGCAGTACACCTTTCAGAAAATACACATTAATTATACTGTAAGAAAACATCTTGAACTCGTAAATATGAATACAGAGTACGTAGACAATATTCATTCTTAGAAATAAATGTCATTTGAAATAGGTATGTTTATAGTAATTATCAACTCCTTATGATATGTATACAAATTCTACCTATGGGATGTTGATGTTTTAAAATCTTTATTTGTCTAAAGCCGGGTATCCACTTAGGTTCGCCGTGGTTTGCGAACGCGCCCGCTCCGCAAACCAAACATAATGGATACGTCGTGATCGCGGAGCGCGACTGGAGCACGATCGGAGCACGGCGGAGCGCTCCGGAAGCGGTTTTTTGCGCGAACTCAAAGGGGAGCGCAGTTTGTTCGTGGACGCGAGCGTGTGTTTGTTAAGTTCGCGAACATGGAGTGGTCCGATGAAATGATGAATATATGCATTATTTCATTATTTCTTCTTCCCTTATTCATATTACCTTGCCAAAATTGAGGAGGTTGTTTGTATTCCATCACAATATAAGGTATCAAAATATAAGCTGCACTTCCTACTAATTCTGGAGGCGGCATGTTTGCACCGACCGTCTGTCGTGTGTCTACTGGAGACCGGAGCGCGGAATTTAGCGCTCCGACAGGAGCACTGATGTTGCAGCCTAAGTGTGTACACTATACACGTTCACGTTCGCGGAGCACACATTGTTCGCAATCCACGGCGAACCTAAGTGGATACCCGGCTTAACACGGTTTTTAACCATTTATAGCCTAATCTACACTAACACGGTGAAACTATAACAATTAGGAACATATATGGCAAATTAACATAATTTGGGTAGGAAAATATGTATCGTCACGATTTTTCAGTGGGAAAACACTATCTATTTGGTTATAGTCCGGCTGTGAATTGATTATAATTAGAAAAACCTTTGGCCAAAAAATATAGTGACGTTATTTTTCGCTTCTATAAACTAAAAAAAAATATAATACAAGTTAATATTCGAGTTAAACAATTTCGTTTTTACAAATCCATGAAGTTCACAGCCGATTCATATTCATTCTCTTTATAAACGCAACAGATAACTAATTTCAATTTGTTAAGTTCTAGTGTAGAGAGTAAAATAGAGATTCACTTTAAATTAGACGTAAACTGCAAGATAGGCACTTGAATTGACAGATTTTCTTCCAGTGTTATAATGTGGTCTGTTGAGAGACGCCATTTTGACGCAGCAACGGAGACGGCGGCTTTTCTGAAAACATAATTTGTAGATTTAAATAAAAAACGAACACCGTTGAACAATTTTAAGAAAAAAAAAGATACCGTTTCAGTCTGTGGTCAACCGCATGTAATTATGAATAGATTCTGTTATTTAGATTTGTATCTAAATTTTTTAATGCTTACAAAAGATCGTTTTTAAAATTGAAGATCTTTATCATGTTAGCGAAATAATTATAGTTTTGCAGTCTAATTTAATGGTACAATTTAATTGCATATACGCTACGATGGTCAGAAGATTTACAAGGTTTGTTCAAATATAAAAGGTAAAGGTAAAAATATATTTTACGGGTGCTGCTGTAGCAGTCATTTGATTAGTAAGGATGAAATTCAATTAGCTATGCACAGTACGATAAAACAATCTTACTATAAGCTGTGCTATTACAATTTACGATGTATTTTTACAAATACCTAATGTTTATTTAAATATATTTTAAAATAAACTCACCAATATCTTGTGTACTAGAAAGGTGTCCGTTTGTGCTAGCCCCTTTTCTTTCATCCTTTCGACATCGGAACCGAATAGCGAACATAAGTGAAGCACCGATTATAGGAGATATTCCTGCCAACACGAAGGGTAATTTATACGATTGATGGAACTTGTAGAGATGAGCTGCTAACGGAGGACCAATGGACAAAGGTGTCGCTGACAATCCTAACATACACCCTATAGCTTGAGCGGCATAAGCACTCCCACAAAATTCAAACGCTATCGGACCTATCAAAGCTATAAATGCACCATCGAATATACCCATACCTAAACAAATCACAATAAACAGTTCGAATGATTTAACGAAAGGCAAAATTATCGTCAACGTCCCAATGACATAAAAAGATATCTGTTGCAACAGGATCCTATCAATGCCCTTTTTATCAGCTAAAATTCCAAACATTAGCCTTCCCAGACCAGATGTAGCACCGATGCATTGAAGGGGTAACGTAACATTAACATTTGTAAAGGTTTTTTCAATAAACTCTTGAATATGAACATAAGGAACGAAATATCCGAATAAAGCGACCGGCATAGATAAGGCCCACAGTCGGTATTTCCTATTCTTCCATATCTGAACATTTACTATGGTCTTTATGAGGGCTTTGAAAGTATTATTCTCACGTGAGGGCTTTTCTATTACAACAAGCGGGATCGGTTTGAATAGTAAACCGCATAGAGCAATTCCGAACGTGAATACAGCTAAGAGTCTGAACATCCATGGAAGGCCGTAGTTCTCAATCATATGTTTCATTAGCGACGGCATGATGACAGTGAAAATAGAACTGCCTATAGTGACGAAGCCGTTGACGCGTCCCAAGTATCTCTTGAAGTAATGTCCGAGTATGGCCAAGGAAGGAGTATACGCGAGGGACGCGCCCAACCCGTACATAATCCCATAGGTGAAATAAAGGGCATCTACGTGGTCAACGACAAAGGACGTAAGGAGCAAACTTCCTGTAGCGATGGAGCCTCCCAGGACAGCAGTCAGTCGCAGTCCCAGGAGACCAGTGAGGACGCCCGACAGTGGTGACAGTAGGAACGTTGTGCCCATTGTCAAAGCTCCAACCAAGGCTGAAATGAAAGAAAACAATACATGAATCATTTGTATGCCACTTATGTATCACATAATATGTAACACTTCAATGAATGGATAATTGGATAATATAAGGTTTTAAATTAAATGAATCATAACTCTATGAATACAACACCCCAATTTATAGTTATAGTGCTTTTGAAATCATATTAATCATGTCAAATTCATAGATACAATAAAATATAATAAAGAAGTACATAGTTAATAAACTGTATTATATCATTCATCATTCAATCATATCCATAAAGTGACAGAGTTAGCGAAAACCACGACCGCGAGACAAACATTCATTGTATGAACAGAAGTTTAAGATAGTTAATACTGAAAATATTCAACCTTCACAACACACTTATGTAACTATTGAGATTGATTAATACTGACATACATAAAAGTGTATTCAGCGGTGAATATTGAAAGCAAGCTTTATCGTATTTATCGTAATTACGTATTTAAGTTTTGTAATATATTTTGATCTTTATTATCCAAACAGACAGAATCAATTAAGGATATTTGATCTCTACCAGTTCTTACTTATTCCAGTAGGGTAATTGTGAAACAATTCGTTAAATGTATTATTTGCATTTATATCAAAATGACACTTTTATTTATTTATATAAATAAAAGTGACGAAACGACCTACTTCATCAAATTTCTCCAAAATTGTATTGATTCAAATTCACTTACTTTATCAAAATGTACTAAGCTATTTATCGAAATGATTTCATCTTCTTGATCTATGAACATTTCGACATTTCCTAAAATTTCTTTGAAGTGCAGTTTCATATCATCAGAGATTACAAGCTGTCAAACGGACACGGTAATAGAGCTGATTGGCGAAATCGTAACAAGGAAACCGTTATCTTCTTTATACAAGCTTTTTCTACGAACCAATTGGGTTAATGCCTTGAAAACCCATTTCTTAATAGGAAGCACTTAATTTGTCTCTCTTCGTTGTCTAAATATACACCTACATTCACTCCTACGTCTCGGAGACATTGGAATATAATGTGCCTTTATTCTTTTGTTCGGTTCTTCGTATTTCTTCGTTTAGTTTATTTTATGAAGTGTTTAAACGTTCTAAAAAAAGTAATTAGATCCATTTAAACATAAAACGTTAATTTAGTTTTTTTTTGTACTTTTATATATATTTATTTTAAAATCTGCAGAGTCTATGGCTCTAAGTCAGGATATTTTTTATTTTTATACGCTGTGAAATTTAAAGTATCCCACGGTACAATTTATCTTCGCCAAATCTGTAACATGGTCCGATAAGAAACACCAAGATGAATACAGGAGTAATCTCGGTCGGCCTGATTAGATTATGATACATTGTATGCCACTTGTCAACTTTATCTTTGTCAAGTTAATATCAACTTGCGACCTACAAACTTGGGTAAAAACATGTGAAGGTTCTCTTTATCAGTGTGGCTTAACCTTACGATAATTGGTAGCTTTTGTTGCATTATCTCAGTCATATGTGCTTTTAAAACAAATACGCTAATTAACTGTTAGGTACGTTATTCTTGTTCCAGTGATAATCCGTTTTTACTTTACGGTGTTATGTTTTATGGATTTAAAGCAATCTATCTTTAAAGCATCAATCTTTAAAGCATCCTACTGAGTCTACTGTATTTCTAGGGTTAACATTGGACGAGA
>CAJQZN010034542.1:0-29968 GCA_907164685.1 Colias eurytheme | reverse complement strand
TATTTTTCCCGTTATGTATGTGTTATGATCTATTATAAAAACAATATGTGTACTCATGTGTATTGATCCAACTCAAGGGTTCAGGCCCAACTTCCATAGTAAAATGCCCATTCTCCTTTATTTATATGTATGGACTTCAAAAATAAAAAAGTTGAGCGCGATTATAGTCACGATATTTTTTTTACTCGTCAATTATACTCACGCAGTTCAGTGCCATCCTTATGCACCGTGCCGGTAGTCCACCGTCTCGTAGTCGAGCTTGCTATTTCGCGAGAGCGTCGACGACAATTATTATTATAATATGTCGTCGACGCTCTATGATATTGCTTGTCAATAATTTATGTTTTGTCCTAACCGTCAATTATACTCACGCAGTTCAGTGCCATCCTTATGCACCACAACACCACGGTAGGTGCCGTCCTTGTGCCGGTAGTCCACCGTCTCATAGTCGAGCTTGCTATTTCGCGACGACAATACAAATATTGCTTGTCAATAATTTATGTTTTGTCCTAACCGTCAATTATACTCACGCAGTTCAGTGCCATCCTTATGCACCACAACACCACGGTAAGTGCCGTCCTTGTGCCTGTAATCCACTGTTTCGTAGTCCAGCTTGCTATTTCGTGAGTGTGTAGGCGTCGATGTGGTAACATGACTGCGCATCATTCGCTTCGCTACGCATGGCGTTTCAGGCGGTTCATCTGGAACAAAAATAAAGGTTTTTTTTATGAATGAATAGAAGTTTGCCTTTCCACTATTAAATTTAAAATAAACAACACTTTTTTTTAAAGTGTAGTACTTTACAGCATGTATTATTGCTAAAAGGAATGGTTCTTTTATTTTATTTTTTATTGAAAAATAATGAAAATATCACAATAAGATGTACAATCAAGATTGTTTATACTAATTTTACTGTTTTGCTATCAAAAGCAAAAATAAAGTTTTAAAGGTTTCAAATGCTTTATTTTTCTTTCTGATCTTGACAAATTTATAAACAATAATTATATTTACCATCAAACTTCTTTCTAGGAGCTGATTCAGTCTGTGTCTCCAAATCTATGTCATTGCTTAAACTATCTAAGCTTTCGTTGCCATTATGTTTCGGCAGGTCTTCAATCTCACAACCAGATGGCGGCATTTCGTTGATCGGCGTCAGAAAATCTGCGCTCGTTTCATTCGAATCGCAGAAATCCAAAGAAATACTACTTCTATCGTCCTTCCCCTGTTGGTTTGCTTTCATGCCTTTATATTTGCTCGCATCAAAAGACAACCTTAATGCTGGGTCGTTAAGTCTCATTTTCGGTGAAGAACCGGTTGGTGTAACTTCTTGGGAATGCTGCGACGTGTAATAGATAGAATCGGATTTTTCTGAAGGTTTTCCTGGGGGTTGTTTTACGAGGTTACTTTGTTCTGAGCGCAGAATATTTTCTGACCGCGACTTGGAAATCGAACTCTGGCAGTAATTCTCTTCGTCTATAGACATTCCTGACATTCCGGAAGTGACGTCAGGCAAGGCAGACATTCCTGACATTCCGGAAGTGACGTCAGGTAAGGCTGACATGTCATTTCTCTGTTCTGTGGTACTCAAACTGGAGACCATGTCTTGTGTGGGTGTTGGCGTATGAGTCACTAAGCTGCTGGATTTATCTAGACAGAGAGCACTTGATGACTTTTCCCTTGTAGTGGACAGAATTGATGGTTGGACGTTGAGGGATATACATGCAGACTTCTGACTTCCGTTAAAAGCGCCACATGAATCTTCATCTGTGTCTGAAACTAAAAAGCAAGATAAATAAATAAATATAAATAAATATTTAGGACAATTTTCACACACGGCACGATCTGATCCCATACTAAGCTTTCGCTTGTGTTATGGAAACCAGATGGCTGATAAACATAAATACTTATATAGATAATTAACGCCCAGACACGGAGCAAACATCTATGTTCATCACACAAATATTTGCCCCGGGTGGGAATCGAACCCACGAACTCTGGCTTGAAAGGCAGGGCCACTACCAACCAAGCCAAACGGTCAGTCAAGATAAACATTAACTCTTCCAATTACTTTACATATTGATTGATTCTTTTTATTGCAAAATATAATTTTTTCTTTCTTTACCTGAACCATCATCCTCATTATTAACAGGAGATAAAGTCATATTCCTATTATTCTCCTGTTTGATCAAATCGGCTTCTCTACAAAAGTTCTGTATGACATCCTCAATATGATGGCCAATTACTTCTGACTGGGGTTTGCCAAAAGTCAGCATGGAGAAATGTTGGTTGCAGGCGGTGATTATACCACCTTCGTCGACTACTAGTAAGCCACTTACGTTGTATGTTACCTGTCGAAATATTTACTGTTAAAATTATTGTCTACTAGCGGTCCGCCCCGGCTTCGCCCGTGGTACCTACATGTTAAAACTATCGTATCTCTTAAGTTGGATCGAACTGCACATGGTGTGCGAATTTTATTATAATCGGTTAATTGGTTTAGGAGTCCATTGAGGACAAACATTGTGACGCGAGATTTATATATATTAAGATAAGATTAATACTAGTAAAAATGTGATACTAGTAAAATTGACATTACATGGTAAAAATGTCCCCTTTCAAAAACAACAGGCAAGAAAATTAATATAATGCTTTGAAATGGTGAGGTATTGTAGATAAAAATTTGCTTTTTAAACTTTATATATCCATTAATTAATTAATTAGAAAGAGAGGACAACTTTTATTTAATGGCACATAGCCTCTCACGAATAGGGCAAATACAATACAAAAAATACATTTATACAGTATTAAACAATTAATACTCTGTCCATTATATTATTTGCTTTTTGACAGCTGCACGCCTATGAAGGATTGTATTGTCTATGTTAAAATATCATACAAATAATTATCGTTCTTCATGGACAGGTTCCGCCTACTTAGTGATGTCTACACAGAATAATTCAATGATGGGTCGATAGATTATAATAATAGATAGAAATACTCTGTAAAATATATCCGATACAGAAAAACTCTTCTATTATGTTATATAATTTAAACGTAAAGACAACCAAATTGTAAGATAGAAACCAATAAAAAATAAAATATTAGTTTAGTTTAGTTTTAACATACAATGCATAGATATGTGGTATTATTATTACATATCTTATTAGTACGTTTACGTTGTAATTATTATTTACGTACCTGATTCGATTTATGATAATATTTTGAATTTATAATTTAAATGGTATCACAATCGATAATCTTTTGAACATCACTTCTGGTATCACCCGTCGAGCTGTCAAAAAGCAATTCTTATAGTGGACAGACTATAATATTATTTTGCTTACCCTAACATTAACTTCAAATAAAGGTTTTTCTTTACTGCCCTTTATTGTTGTCAAACCAGCCGGTTTGGATAACCACAAACACAAAGGAAAAGAACCACCATCCAATGTTCTACCTGTAAAATTTATCATATTTTATTGAATCAAAAAATTCAATTTTAGCTCTATGATTCATATTATTAGCGTATGTGACTAAAGTAGCCATAGTAAAATTAGGATTTCATTATTTACTAGCTTTCCGCCCGCGGCTTCGCCCGCTTTATCTAAAACCTAATAAATTATGTACTAAAACCTTCCTCTTGAATCACTCTATCTATTAAAAAAAACCGCATCAAAATCCGTCGCTTACTTTTAAAGATTTAAGCATACATAGGGACATAGGGACAGAGAAAGCGACTTTGTTTTATACTATGTAGTGATCACAAATAATAATAATTTACAAACTGCTTTTACCAGTAGCTTTCTGTTTTGACAAATTCTTCGGTATAGCAACATCATAGGGTGGCATCTGTATAGAAGGTATGAGAGAAGAGATGGCCAATCCAACCAGTTTGTCTGATGTTTCAGCTTGGAATAATAATCCTGCGTCAGCGCCTTCGCACGAAATTATAGTGCCTGTGTCTGCTTCTACTGTGAACTGTAGGGAAAAAAACAATTTCAACATATGAGCATAGCAGGAAAAATTGTGGAAATAAAGTATAGTCTTTCTCATTTTTTAGTGAAATATAATATTTTCTCTTGATTAAACATGCAATAAACTAGAGATCCGCCCCGGCTTCGCCCGTGGTACCTACATGTTTAAACTCTCCTATCTCTCAAGTTGGATCGAACTGCACATGGTTTGCGAATTTTATAATAATCGGTTAAGTGGTTTAGGAGTCCGTTGAGGACAAACATTGTGACACGATATTTATATATATATTAAGATTGTTTTGACATTTCGTAATTTTGTGTCCCTTTATATGCTGAGACAAAATATTTTCATCACAATGACTTCTATGATTATTTCACCTTAAAATCTTTTAAGAAACAGTTAAAACACTCACTAATACATTTTTACAGCTGACAGGCTCAGCAACCACAAGACATGGACCATCACTGTCCAGCTGTCTTATCCATAATGATACTTGAACAGCATTACCATCTTTGGACAGCAATTCAACCACCTATAATTATAGTACAGGAATAATTTAAGAAAATCTAGACTAATATTATAAAGCTGAAGAGTTTGTTTGTTTGAACGCGCTAATCTCATGAATTACTGGTCCAATTTGAAAAATTTTTTCGGTGTTAGATAGCCCGTTTATCAAGGAAGGCTATAGGCTATAATATATCATCGCGCTAAGGCGATTAACACACGGTACCGCGTGCCGCCGCGGTTGGCTGTGAAGCGGTTCTCAAGTTGCATTGGCTTCTATTAAATCCGTTGATATCAAACACACATACACCGCCCGACCGCGCGGTCGTACGGTCCGTACCTAGTAGGGCTTCACTGCCAACCGCGGCGGTACGCGGTACCGTGTGTTAATCGCCTAAGACCAACAGGAGCGGAGCAACGCGGGTAAAACTGCGGGGCACAGCTAGTTGTATATAATATTTACATTTTATAGTAATATTTACATTTTATATCTAAATAAATTAAAATAATTTCTCTTTGTACTTACTTTTCCACTGAGCAAAACAACAGTACCATCTTCAGATGTATCCCCATCTTCAGCTCCATGTAAATTAAACTTTTTTCGATTTCTGTTATGAAGCAAATCCGAAAAATGCAAATCGCACAACTCGCCTGATGAATAGCCAAGTAGGGAACATGCTTTGTTGTTCACTATTAGAATCTGTAAAAATTACACTTTAAAAAGAGGACATCAAGAACTTTGGAATAAAAAATCAATATACATAATAATAATCTTGTACTTTTTTTCCATAAGTGTATAGATTATGACGTATTAGTGTACTTACAGCTCTCTCTGAAGACTGAGCACTGAAGTGTACTTAAAATTAGGGATTATGCTTAAAATGCCTTTAATAATTCTTTTAATTCAGATAAAGATTAGATAAATTATTCAGATTTCAGAATAATATGTAAATCAAGTTGCTAACAAAAACAGTTGTTAGACAAATGATTTAGAATAACATGTAAATCAAGTTGCTAACAAAAACAGTTAAAGAAAACAGAACATTACATACCTTAGAACTATTGGGCTCGATAGTGAACACAGCCTTACTATTGATGTTCTGAATGCGGTCAGTTTGTGATGCTGGGGAGCCTGTCACATCACCTGCTGCTAGGGATGTGTTGAATCTGAGACCATTTGGACCATCCACTGGAATAATTGTACAGTTTTTGTTTATAATTTTTAGAGGTGCATAGAATCAAATTGTTTATATGTTACTATTAACTGTATTTGATGAACTTCTTATCAGAACAATTACTATGGGAATTTAGGTCAAATTAACATTTTGATCATCAATAATTTTGAAGAGAAAGTATTTTAATGTACCTAAGTATTAAAATTGCCCATTACCTCTCACTAAATCAACAGATTGTTTAAGTTTAGTGGGTGTTTCTAACTCCATTTTGATGGGTCTCACACGGCGTTTCAGACGTGGGAAGCTCTGATTGCCCTCAAAAGAGCAATTGTTCCAAACATTGGTAAATTTCTGTGAAGCTTTGACGGTCCTACAATAAATTAAGTAATGTGATTGTTGCAAATTCAATATAAATTAACTCAAAGTATATAATTTTATACATCAAGGTTTATATAAATATAAGATATGTACCTGCATTTGTTGTCAATATCCAAGCACTTGATAGGTGTAAAGAAATCACGGTTTTCATTTACAATCACTGCAGCACTGAACTGTGGTTTCTAAAAGGATACAGCTTGTATTATTTTAAAAGATTTATCATAAATGTTTATCACAATAAACCAATACTTGAACTTACAGGTTTCGGAGATAAATTGAGATGTTCTGGCGAGTAAATATCCACAAATCTCCTTAATCTAGGCTTTAAAGGTGTGAGCGACGAGCAATCTACCGCACTGTACAATAAAAACATATATTAGCATTAAATGGCTGAGAATTAATCGAATCTGTCTATAAATAGTACAAATAAAACCAAATACTTAGCTGCTTTATGATTTATTTACATCCTTCAAAGTTGTTTTTGAAAGAAAATCGATAAATTACAGCGCGCAGGTTCAAAATAATAGCTTGAATTTTTTGTTACAATAAAAATAAATATTACCAGTTTTTGTTTAACATTTGTGCCGTATCCATATCGATTGCTTAGCAAGTGATCTTGTCTTTGTAAGTTATAAATTGATTAAAACAAACTTTCTCTTCTTTTCTATTCAATCACCGAGTAATAAAATTTAAAACAAAGAATCATTTCAAATATTCAAACCGAAATCAGCTGTCAATGTTTGAATTTTGATTGAGTTGCGTTCATAATAAAAGTGCAAAAAAATAAACTACGTTAAAAATTTATACTAAAAAAAACACAGAATACATCAACTTAGACAGTAGCTTATAAAATATAAAATAAAAGAAAATTCAACTCATTGTATACGTAGTATATTATTATTAGTCTGTGCTCATATTAGTGTTGTGTTTTGTTTTTCGCGCCATCTACAAATCTATTCTATACTTACTATGACTACATTTTTACATTAGTAGGCATCTAAGTTTACATGAATTACATGAAGATGACGCTACTAACGGTAAAGTTATAGAAAAAAATTATATATTTAATTTTTTAAATAATCAAACTGTAGAAATGAATAGTGCATAATTGTAAAATTGAATAATAAAATATAAAAAAAACAATACAAAGTATTAAATAATATATAGTTGTTAAATTGATGATAACAAATTGCTATTTGCTATCAAAATCCATTTATGATTTGAACTTGGTGCCTATATTTTTTCAACTGTTTCAAAATTTCGCGGTATACTTCGACTGGGAGCGTGGCGTCTCCTGTAATCCGGCTACTCGGAGGTCGGGTTCGGAGGATGGTTTGAGGTCGGGAGTCCTGGTGCTGTGTGGTCCATGTTGACTGGACGTCCACACTAAGCCTGGTATTAATATGGACCCCCCGGAGGAGTCTGGGGGGTGCAGGTTAACTAAGGAGGGGCGAACCGGGCCAGGGGGGGAAACCCAGCAGCCAAAAGTCCCCGTATCGGGCAGTAGTGGGATAGCGGCCGGGAGTGGACGCTCAGTATCAGCCCGACCAATACAATCAGACCCGTTCCTTTTGCTTCCATTTAATTTGAAAGTGAAAATATAATGTACCTAGGTATGTGTTCTGTTTTTTTTGTTTCGTTAGTTTTCTTTGTGGTCTTCAATGAAAAACTACAAATATGGCTCGCTTTAATAGAGTACATAATATTATTATAGACTATAGAATATTGGTTTTATTTTTTATTTCAGCACTGGACAGAATTAAAAGAGTTCAACGTGGGATATCAAGAATATTCAACAACAGCGAAATAAATTCTAGAAACTGACAAGATCACAAAATGTAGACTTCAGAGACAGGTAAATGCGTTCCGGTTGTATACTTGTGTAGTGCACTTTCAAATCTCAAGGTCCATTTGAAGTCCTTTCAATGTACTACCACGTACTACGCCCATTTGAGTGGACCCAATTATTTGACCGTTACTACAATGTAAAATCAACCTTCTCAAGATAATATTAAACCTCATTTTAAGGAAACAATAGCTATTGCGGATTGCTACATATGTATTGTATTTATTTGTTAACTATAAACCATAATTAATTATTTTAATGGGATACTATTGTGCTGGACATTGATTTTGATAGCGGGTGGGATTGGTCACGTTTCGGAACATACCTGTGATGTTGATAGCGGATTTAGATTTAAGATTTAGGTATAGGAATGACCTTAATTGTATTATATATATCACGTTTTTAAAATGCAAAGTCATGCCTAGAGGATTAAATTATTGTTGTTAGTGATTAAAGTCCTTATAAATTTCGTTCAAAGATACTACACAATTGTTTTGTAAATTAGGTACCTATAGTACACTACTCTTTACTGCGTAACTATCTATATAACTAAACACTATGACTATGCTATAAAATAAAAATTAAAGT
This sequence comes from Colias eurytheme, assembly GCA_907164685.1. Classification (NCBI taxonomy): domain Eukaryota; kingdom Metazoa; phylum Arthropoda; class Insecta; order Lepidoptera; family Pieridae; genus Colias; species Colias eurytheme. Next base: position 21,502 of record CAJQZN010034542.1, on the reverse strand, counting down.
CATAATATTTTGTAATCTATTGTAATACGAAATACGAGTATGTAGTTCAATATTATATATAAATTAGTTCATACGTATTTGCATCTGAATCATTTATATTTTTACCACACATTACTTAAAATATGCAAATTCATATTTTCACAAGACAGGTTATATTTTTTAGTCATTCATTATTACTTCATTGATGATTTGGTATGCGAAAACTAATACATGAGTACATGACTGACCAACATTGTAAATCGTGTGATCTGCGTATTTTTTGAAAGCTTTCCCCGATAGACGTTAATAAAAATAGGAATCTCTGTATAATAATGTTTAATAACCCTTATTAATATCGTAATCAGTTTTTTCAATAAACTATGTACAATTAAATATTTATAATACCTTCTACTTCATTGAATTGCATTTAAGCTTTACTACCAGTTTGAACTGCATTAAAATGACATTTTGCGTCATAATCATTTCATTAAATAATATTAAAGCCGGTAATGTTAAACGATATTGACCAAAAATAGTGCACTGGTGATAAGAATTACATAATAGCTCCTTTCACGAGCGTTGTGTAAGTATCGACTGCTTAAAGAATAGGTTCCGATATGAAAAGGCTTTCAAATCCTAAACCAGATTTATAATCTGTGGAATATAAATGTCACTTTTTTAAATTATGAAACCTTTGTACTTGCCTTTGTATGTAAAATTTGGCGTGCAATTCAATAGCGTAGGTAGGTATTGTATAATTTATTTTTTAATTTAATTCTGTACTTCACGATATTCATAGTCACTCGTAGTCAATTTTCTTTTAATCAGTTTTAGTATAGTGTTTACAATTTTGATTAGATATCTCATTATGATGTTATTTTCGATTTATTTCCAAGCTTAAGGTTTCCAAGTTACACAATGTAGGTATTTGGATTTGAAATGTTATGGAAAATAGGTGAAAAATGAAAATGAATTAAAATTTCCAACATCTCTGTTTGCATGTAGCACTGCTAGTAGGGCAACATTTTCATCAGTTTTACAGGCGTGTGTTTTGTAAAAAAATATGGCAGTTGTAATTAGTCGAAAAAAAAAATTGTTTTAATAATTAGAGCTTGCTCTACACGTGATCATGCTGCCAACTAAACAAAACACATATATTCCTAGACCCTTATCCTTCAGTGAGATCTAAGCCTGACCAATACTTTTCGCCATAACTATTAGGCCGCGCTAACTGCATGTATTGTTTCTTATCTCCCAACACAATAACACCTAATGCATTATTAAAACTAACAATATTATTGCAACACAAAGCTACAGATACATGCGATTACATTGTACCAAAGTTTCGCACTAAATGAGGTGTTATTGTAATTAAAAGGATAACCTTAACTTGAGGTCACCTAAAACTATTCACTTAACCTCGCCACCTATACGCACTCTTACCGTATCCCATTAAAACTTAATACATATGTAGACCGGCTATTAAGCGTATTCTTAAAGAACAATTACTTTGCATTACTGTTATCTGGCTGTATGGTATGTAATTACTTTGAGGTTGAAGTATTTATTTCTCTAGTTATACTTAGCGATTAATTCATTCCTCTGTAAAGTGGATGGTAAAAAAGATGTGCTTAAAAAAATATTTTTAATATAAAAAATATAAATTTATTGCGGGTACACCCCCTACAGAGATTTGGCCATGGTCTACCACGTTGGCCAAGTCCGGGTTGATGGATGACGCAAATTTTTTGGTTCCACGACTGGCTGGTTTCATCATGATCTCGAAACTCCAAATTTCATTTAAAATTTTTGGCACGTTCGTCTAGCACCGATAGTCGGGGGCTTTCTGATTTAAGTCGGAGGCCTTAACGGCGAGTCACCTGCTCTATTTTTACAGACATCATATCCATACTAATATTATGTATTCGCAAGGCAGTTTGTATGGGCGTTATGTTATTCCGTCTGGACTGCAGAAAATATTGGAGAAGGATATTAATAGAACCGTGAGCCTCGAGGAAATGAAAGAGCGGATGGAAATTCGTATAATCATTACAATTGTTACACGATAGAACAGGAAAAGAAAAAAAAAAGTGTTATTAATAATAAGTAATATGAACCGGATTTCCAATAGATAAAACGACGAAGACAAAATAGTGTCGAATCATTGGTGCACAGAAATTTTATAGGTCACTTAAAAAAAAATACCTATCCACTCTATCTCTATAATTATGTGGCATGAAACAAAACAAAACGTTTTATCAATTAACTGATTTGAACACGCGTCCATTACAATATGTATAAGGTTCTAGTTGCATACAGTAATGGTAACAACACAGGAACCTTGATATTAATGTCTCAATAAGATTAAGTGTTTACTATTTCAATTTGTCATATTGCAACAATCACTTATAAAAGTCATGCATCAAAGGTTTAATGATATTTTTCATTAATTACAAGCCTACTGAGGAGACAAAAGCATGACCTTGATCGATTTAATTTTGACAGAGTCATCGATACAAATTCGAACATTGACACTACGTGTTCGAGCAACGTGTAATCGTGATGGAAATGACATTGCCATATTGTGTAGGTACGTACTACATGAATTAAATCTGGGAGTACGCAGCATGATGAGAAATCCAAGGGAATTCTGGAAATTTGATTTTATCTGCTAATTTAAGTCATAATTAGATGGTATTTTACATTTGTAGTTTTATATGGGTAAAATTAAAACGATTAGTTTTGCTTCAAACCGTTTATTCCAGAAGTTGCCAAAAGCTATCCATAAGTTCACCTAAATATAAGATCTTACGAGTTAATATAATTCACTTTTTGCACTACAGAGTCTATTAGTAATTATATAGTATTAGGTACTATTCATAAAATCTACTTTTATTTTTTATTATTAGTTTAACAAAATAGACAATCCCACGAATAAGCATAGATTTACACTTGTACAACTGTACTTCTCAGAAAGTGGAACAACAAATGACTCTAAAAGCGTGCGCATATTTGCAAGCCGAATATTTGATCTGATGTGACCTTTTGATCGATACAGATTTACCATTGAACTTGTGTGACTCTATGTTGCAACTGACATGCCTTTTGTCATTTCCGAACGAAGGCTATCGTTTATCGACGTGAGACATTTTGTTAGCGAATTAGAAGTTAAGTGACAATGCTACACGCAAAAGATGATGATACGGGGTGTCGAAATCAGCCTTCTGTTCAATGAAGGGTTGTGAAATATATGTGTTGGATAATTTTGTTAGCGTGTGTTACCTATTCTTATGTTTTTCTTGTAATGCAGTTTTCATAGATCCGATAATTGACATAACCTTTTCACGCGGGTCATGTTTACAATGTCACGATTTTGTTTCAATTGTTTTTGCCTTCGAATTAAAAATGCGTGTCGCGATTCGGTTATAGGTGTTATTGGTTACATAAATATAACACGATCGAACTATGTTTTGTTTATTTGAAAAATAAACGTATGTTTTCAGCTCTTGTATACTGGGTTCATTCGATTTGAGTTATTATCGTATATATTTTATATAAAATTACTCGAGGACAGTCAAATTTTAATAAAAGTAATTACAAAAATTAGTTATTTAATGAAATTTACTCACGAATATAACATTAAGTCAAAGTAATAAAAATCGATTTCCTCATTACAATGGACAGGCATTTGAGATTGCTAAACCGCTTTGAAATTCTATTGTTACTGTCAATATATAAGTTTTTTTCGCATTATGCACAGTTTCCCATATTCGCGTGTATTTCGTACGATGAGGTAATAGTGAAGAATAGGGTATTATCAAATGTTTGTAATAGACGTGTGCTGTCGAAACAACAAATGCACTTTGTTTGGGATTCGGAGAATTCATTTGCATTGTTAGATATTATCTCTTCTAATTAAACGAAATTAAACTTTTTCTTGTAGCGCATAAACGCTGAAACTATATTATGTAGATAATATTATGTGGGATTAACGTTAATTTTTTTTAGAAGATATATTTAAAACCGTTGCTTTACTTATATGTATATAGTACCCTGTATTATGTATTGAGAAATTCATATTTTTTGGTTAAATAATATATTTCGATGAATAGAATTTATCGAAAGAACTCTAGAGTTATGAAATCAAGTCTTCATATAATTTGATTAGCTAACAATAACCTATAAATATGTTAATATGAATATCTGTCAATAATAAATAACACAGTTTGCACAATTTACTTGTGATATTTATTTGTATGTCGAAATGTCATAAGAAATGTAATTCGTATCAAATGTTTTTGCTAGAGCACAAGCATGGTGACTGGCAGGCCTTGGCCAGGTACCTACCTAGGTACTATTGGAGTTATACAAGTATGCGACTACGCTAAATCTACATATAAGGGTAAAGATTTTGTATTACAGCCGCTGTTATAATATGATAATGTCATTCGTTAGTACGTTCAATGATCGCTCTAGAAATAGCGATCGAATATGTATTTTTTTGCATTAACATATCGGCTAATGATCTGCAATTATACTATTTAAGAAAGAGCTAAAAAAATGACTATAGGTAACTTTGGTGCTAAAATTTGCAAGTAATTTTATGTGCTAGGTATGTCTTAATTATTTTTTAACTTAAATATTAGTTGTTAGAAGTGAAAAAGGAACAACGAAAAATCGATCACTGATCTCATTAAAAATATTTTTTTTATCTAATTCAATTATTTTTCAAGTCGAAATACTTTGAGAGGTTTGAGAAGGAATTACCTATAGTTACACTATACTATAAAATATTTGGTAACTACGATAAGATAATGGATTCATAATATGTAAGAAGTTCTGAGATTTCCTTTATGTTTTCCTCTTAAAATGAATATGATATCTATTCTATGTCTATACGTCTACGCCATGTCAATTTTATGCAACAGGGAAATGCCGCCGCCTAAAAAAAGCTCTAAAATATGTATTCAACCGTATGCATATGCACTTACAATAAATATTCCCGCTTCAGTACCTATGTAAACAGGAATCCACTGATGGCATGAAATAAACAGTTAGATTCCACGTATTGAATGCAGTACATTTCCTTAACCGCCGATCAGATAGTGTGTACCTACTACAATATGAACGAATGAATTATGCACATTTCCCAGCGATGAATGAACAAGGAAACACCCACTGTGAAATGCAAATTCCATTCAATTTCGTATCGGAACGCGATCGAATGTCACTTGATTTCGCAAGTATTAGAATAGCTGATAGTTCGGCACTGCAAACAATGGCACAATGTACCTGACTGCTTGACAGGTTACCAAATAGCATCAGTTTGTATGGCTAGATCCTATTTATATAAGGGGACAGGAATCAATATCGAATTTACGTCAGATGATTGAATGACTCTATTCGTGGAGTGGGTGAGCTTGTATTATGTCACATTTATATTACTAGGAAGGTATATATAAACTATAAAGTACCTATTGTTACTGTTAAAACATACATGTATGAATATGTAAATGAAGTTTATCTGCCTGCCACCACCCCTACACTGGATGATATCTCGATACTCAATAATAAACTCACTCGATAATAAACACTACATTAAACTTATAATTTTTGCCTAAAATATTACAGAATCCGAAATACCAATATTTATTGATCATATTATGAAAAATTTATTAACAAATCAGCAATGTGTATGAGCAATCTGAGATCAAGAATGAAGTATCGGATCTATAGTAACATATTTTATGGCAATCGTATAAATAATTTTATAATAAATTAAGTCAAGCCCAGCAATTTTCCAAGTAATGTTCTGATTTCAATGCTGTGGGAACTGAGTCTAGAACTTGTTGGAAGCTTGAACCGTAATTATCATAATAAACTAACACTTTGACGACTTTGATTAAAATCAATTACTCTATGTTGTTTTGTTCATTAGATAAAGCAATCCGTAGAGCAAGTAGCTGATGGCAAACGAGTAAATCGGTCATTGTTTATTACTTTGTTAATTTGATAATAATTCAAAAAGTCACAAAAAGTTGTAGTTGTCTGTGGTTATGTTATCTATCTAAAATAAAAATAGCGTGTTTTCTCTCTGTTTTATTGTTCATCATAACATCCTTTCGATCGATCTTTATCATTTCCGTAATGTTTACAATACTTTCGATTGTCTGTGAGAATACTTAGATATTTATGTTTAAACTATAAAATCATGAAACTGTATTCCTTTTCATTGCATAATAAGAAAGAACTATACGTCATTGTCTAGGCCAGTTGTGCATATATTATAGATAAACCCACAACCAACAGTATAGTTACGTATATTGTTTCTTAATATTAATTATAGTGAAAGCAGTTCACAATTGTAAGGGTGCTTGTATACAAAGCTTATGGAATGAGCAAGGAACAACGTGTCAACCGTAGCTTTAGTTATTTTCCACTGATTGTTCAGTTAATTTTAAACAATATTCAGTGTTTATTTTAAAATTGTATTCATAATCTTATATATAAAATTCTCGTGTCACTCCTCCGAAACGGGTGGACCGATTCTCATGAAATTTTCTGTGCATATCGGGTAAGTCTGAGAATCGGCCAACATCTATTTTTCATATGTACCACGGGCGAAGCCGGGGCGGACCGCTAGTATAATATATTTACTTTATTATTTATTTGAAACACAATGACTACTATTGTACGATTAGATACCTCGCTTAAATTCCTCCTTTGGAAAAAAGTGTGAACGCGTAACTCGTGTATAATTATTGAATCTAATATTATTAATTAATGTCTGTCGGCTTCAGGGGTTTCAGTTTAAATAGGACACATACATAGGCTTTGTAAGCACAAATATAATACAAAAATACTTTTAAATACTGAATTCACATTTGTGTTGAAGTTATTTAAACTAAATAACGCAGCGTTTTAAACTCCCGTGCATATGATTTAAAGCTTTTGCAAATTCTAACACAAATTATGAAATAAATCCTACAAAGTACATTACTTGCATTGTATTAGCCAAAGGTCAGTTTGTCGATAAGAGTCCAGTTGCAATGTAATGGAATGTCCATAACGCCTTGGCATTTGGAAATTGGTTCATATTGTTGACGTAAAGTAAGGCAGGATTTATTTGATAAATTGATCATACTGTCCTTGCTGTTTAGCTTTGGTATTAGACGTTGATTAAGCGGAAATAAATATATGTAATACGTTATAATATAATACGTTAATTTATTAAGGTACAAGGAAATGGTAATTGGAAACGAATTCAATTGAGAGCTTTTATGTAGATAGTGAATAGTGTGAAGGAAGTGTTAAAGAATATCGACGTAATTAGCAAAAGCAAAATAGATAAACATTCTGATTGATGTTTATCGTTTTTCAATTAAAGTGGTTATTTAGTAAATTATTCGACTTCAATTATTGTAGACAATACGCTGTGATTAAGTGATTAAATATTTTGTTAAGGCATCTACGAACGATTGATCAGTCGCCTTTTCTTTTATAAATTTTCAAATGAATTTTTTTGTGTTTTATTCAGTTGCTTTAAGTTTTGATACAACAAAATATTGATATAATTTATCTAAAATTCATAATGTTTGAATTATTAACATTAATAATGCGATGTACAATATTAGGTACTTAGATTGGAGATACGTTGTACAATATTAGATAAAGTAAATACTAAATAAATATATTAATTTATTCTATTCTACTATGTATACGTTTTAACCAATATATTGTGTATATCATAATTTATAGATATTTAATTCACAAATTTCAACTGTTATAATATATTTTATTCGACGAAACGGTCTAAGGATGTGCAAATTTTAGTTTAACATTAGGTCAATGTCGTGTCAGAAGTCATTAGCCGATGGAACTTGTTACGAAGGCATCTGTTTGACGAACGCGGCTATAGGTATTTCTTAATAAATAAATATTGGTAGTAATATGTAGGATTCTAACATATTAAATTAAAAAATGTATTTTAATTTCTCAGGTTCCCGTGACAAATGGATAATATGAATCTAATCACAACTCTCAAGTAAAAAATTCTACAAATCGTTCACATTGCAGAGTTCGCTAAAGAAATATATGAACATAATAATTATGTACAGTAATCAGTATACCAATCTATATAGTATACTTTAACATACTTTATTTATATACATATTCTTTTTTTACGATGATATAAAAACAAAGATTTTGTTATAAGTCTAATAAATTTTATAGTGATTCTAATGAACTAGTTTTGATAATAAGGTCAGAAATATTTTGGTTCAATAAAATTAACACTAATTGCTGTGGAATGTATGTTTAATCTACTTTTAACACTTGGAAGCATTGTGCAATGTAAATAAACTTGATTTATTCATCTGAACTTGAATTCTTTATCTGTTGATTTGAATACTTGATTAAAATAAAACGGTGCGTCTTACATCACGTTACTTTGTTAATTAACCTGACCAATATTGTTTTTAATAAAGTTAATTAAATAAAATTAAATACCTAAATTTTACCTTAAAAAAAATAATTCTTTGCTCGAAAAGTGCCCACAAAAATGTATTTATTTAATAATTTGAGGCATGTAAAAGTATATAAATTATTTAATCTCAATAAAAAATTACCCCGTTACGGATTGCTAAATATTTGGACTACGACCAAATTATAAAAATAATTATTTTTAAGGCCCGTCTAGACTAATTATGCCATAGCCAACTTTGATTTCCGGTGATAAAAATGTGTTTTTTTTTTCAATCGGCCTTTAAGGTCATCTAGTTTTTATGGTCTAAGTAGTTTGTAGACTGCGTGATAAAATTAAATAGCAATACTTATAAATTATTTCGCAAATGACTAATCTATATTTTTTAATGTACTACATTCACTTTCGATACAATTTTATAATTAATTATTAGAATTTTTTAAATTACTTTAGACTTGTTTTCTGGGGTAATTATAGCCTTCGGTACATTTGATTAATCGATATTTTTTATTTGATTTAGTTTGCGTGATGGACGCTTGAAGTAATATTAAACGTTAGATTATTTTAAAAGCTCGCTTGATTAAGTTTGAACAGTTTCAGTGGAACAATCTTTTCCCATTCATATTTAATGTTTCTAATTCAAATTGTCCTTCTATTTACTTTTGCATAATTAGCCGTTCCTACTTTTTTAAATAACTAAAGTCTAAACTACTTGAAATCACATTTTTAGAATGTAGGTAATTTGAAGATTGGTACTCGAAATAGGAAGAATACAAGAAAAATAAAAGTAACTTAATTAGATTCGAAATTGATTCTGAACAGGACATAGAGACATGAGCATGTTTCCTGATAGTATAAACTTGTACTGTAGGAAATTGTATTATAAATGATAATTAAAAAGGTTATTTTTTGTCCTATTATAATTATCTTACATTTACGAAATGTCAAGTAATATAATGTTTCCTAATCGGACCTAACGATTTTAATGGCCAGTATCTATAGAAATATCATTCCATAGTGGGTACAAGTTTAGTCTCAAAAGGTGTATGCGATTTTAGTTTATATTCTTATGGCTTTAAAAAGGTAAACAGCATGTATAATTAACGGCCGTATACAGTGTTAGTATAAAGTTTTATTACCTGCTAAATGTATGTAGAAAACACATGATTATTGATTACGTCGTTTAATTATTTATTATTAAATCAATTGGTGTTAATTGGACAACTTCTACTGAACTTTACGTGGTTAATGTAACTAGATTTTTTTTGGATTTTATCCTACGTATATATAAAATTTATTGTCATATAATATCAATTAAAAATAGGATGAAATCATAGAATAATTAATGAGGTTCCGTCAAAATTTGTTAAAAACTTAATAATACTTATTATAAATGTAGAGTCTGTATGTTTAAGGAATTTATGAAAACTAAAATAATATCTTGTGACAAATGTATTTTATCCTAATACAAAAATCATTTAAACTTAAGAACAATTATATACGATAAGAAGAGAAAATTGACGCTTTACTAACCCCAAATAGTAAACAGAAATAATTCAAACAGAAGAAAAGCTCATGATCGAATATTGTCACAGCAAATGTGTATGATAAATTATTATCTACTGTTTACTTGCAAATAGTAAAGGTTCAGAAAAGTAGAAGCTATTTCCATTTTTACCGTCGATATACATTTAGTGTAATCAAGTTATTGCTAAACCAAAAGCTCTTATCAAAAATGTAACAATACTTATTGTGCATACGATATCCTTATTGCTCAGCTGTATTGTTATAAGTTTTAATTGAATGACGGATCAAATTCTCGATATATTCGATTTCGCGTGTCAATTTATCTTTGGTAGTTTTTGAGCAATGTACAGAACCGAAGGTCAGTTTACATCATGATATGTATTGTGTTGAAACATTGTCGTTCTGTCAGTTCATTACCGAGATATTGATTGAGTTCCGATCATGATTGCCTGTGGTTACAATGGGGCTGATTTGTACAATAACATAAAGAAATCGCGGTACAGTAGGCGGTTGTGCAAATGTATTATTTACACGCATTTGTAGGTGGAAATTTTTAACATACAGGGTGGAAATTTTTAATGGGCCCTGGAAGGAAAGTAAACGGTCGTGTTAGTGCAGATCTGTTTTTTTTTGTTTCCTTTCAGAACATTTTGTTATCTCCAGTATTTCAAGCACTTCTCCCCCCAGTCTAGGAAATTTCCATCCTGTATAATTATGCAATATGCATAAGACGCCGAGAAATGAATGGATTAAAGTAATTATCAAGGATTTGCTTTTAAGAATTTCTGAAAATTATTTTTTATTGAAGCGGTAGTTAAATGCTGTGAGATAATTCCGATGACAATGGGATTAAATATTTCAAAATGTACTAAAATTATTTCCGACTTAATTTATCGAAAAGCTCACTTTTAATCCATTTTTTTAATGTGTCTGAAAAATATATAGGTACTTTACACATACCGATATGATTATTATTATTGTAAATTATTTTTGTATGTATTGACTCCGATTTTTAAAAGTAATTTTAGAAGAAGTACACATACATCTAGAGCCGTAATTCCTTGTGGAAAATACTAAATACTGATGTATAAAAGTTATCGAGTAGTCTAATATGAAAACATAACTTTTTTCTTAACCAGTGGTTAAAAATAACCGAAGGTTAAACAAGTCGCGATATTGATTACAAAAACAACTTTCACCAGTTTTCCATTACAGATTAATGCTTCATAGAATATTGTTCGCAACTATTGCCTAAAATGCGACTACATTTTTGTAATAGACGCATTGTTATGCAAATGAATATTTTTGACGAGTCGTATGTGGTAATTGCTATTGCATTTACCACTGCAATTAGACGGATTTTAAATGAGTTTGTTTCAAAAGATTAAGATAATGCTTTTTTTGGTAATTTGTAGGACTAGCCAGACTATTTGTATACCTATTTGTATTTAGCAACATTATACCAAAAATCGTTGAAAATTTTGAGATTTTATTAAGATACTAGCCGTTCCCCGCGGTTTTACCAGCATTACTCCGCTCCTGTTGGTTTTAACGTGATGATATAAAGTATATAGCCTTCCTCAATAAATGGGCTATTATCTAACACCATATCGTAAATAATTATTCAAATCGGACCAGTAGTTCCTGAGATTAGCGCTTTCAAACAAACACTTCTGCTTTAGAATATTAGTATATATTATGTGTAGTTTGTTTACGTATAATTTTATGAAATGGATGCTTGAGATACTTTTAAGTTAGTGAAATATGAAAATAAAAATTCATTGCACGGCTTACGAGATAAGCGCAATATCATTTCATCAATGTAGAGTTCGCGCTTCCTACTGAGTTGAGGACTTTAGAGATATTTTATATGTATTTTTAAGGATTATTTTAATGTATTTTAATAAAAACTTACCAATTTATTTATTTATTTTTGTATTTGCTTGTTATAACATATTTAAGGATAGGAGGATATAGATATAGAGCAGTATCTAATTGTATTCAATAAGGCTTGGTTGCAGTAACTTATTTTATTCGTTCTTACGCTTTCGTGTAATTCCATTTCTATCTCGGTTCCCATAACATTCCATGAGTTAACCACAAAATAAAAGAATATCAAATAATATTTCAACAACAATATAGACGTTTTTTCCTCGCTCCTATGTAATTTTCCTGCAAATATGTAATCTGTAACAAGGTACCTACAACCTTACAATTGCCATTGCCCATAGCTGATAGCACCGGCATGTATCAAGAAATTCGCTTTGGTTGCTCAATCTCGTTATTATTTGAAAATTTATAGCATGTGCAAGACCACAGGCATTCGAGTTTACGACTTTGTGCAATACAATAGCTTTAGTACCTATTTGTTACCAAATGTTTAAAAGTTTACATTGAAAACAGGCGTGATACTGATCAGTATTTGTTTAAGATATTTGGTTTAAAGCTAGATGAATGACTCTAACATTCGGTTTTAAAACATTGGTTTGTGAAATAAATTTCCAGGGCTTTGTTTATTGCAAAACATTATATGTAAAGCAGAGACATATTGTATCCCTGTGTTTATTATAGGCTTAATATATCTAAAGTTCTCAACGAGCCTGTTATTAGCATTGCACGATATAATTTATATCTGTGGAGATTGATATAACGTTTCTACGTTTCTTACGTCGCTCTGTTATCTGATAGGGCGTGGTAAAGTAGGCTATCGTAATAGAGATTTTGTTGTTCAAGCTCATAGATAGTTCACAGATTAATAGATAAAAACAATAACTTACTACGTGCAACATTACTTGAACAATAGTTGCCGTGGTAATCATTACAGTTTCCTTATAAGAATATTCTGTTTAAATGGTTAGAGAACAGTAATTATTCGTACGTTTCTAATTTTCAAGGCTCCCTTACAAGGCCTGCGGTTTCTGGGCAGTCTCACTTGCTTTGTTAGGAGATAATTTGCACTGAAATTGGCAAGCAACATAATTGCTACGCTTATGGTTTATTTTTGAAATGTTTAGTCATATTTTAGCGACTAAGGTGTTGTTATAGTTTCAAATTGTGGGAACCGTCTAGTTTAAAATAGTTGTTAGGTATAATGTCTAGGATTTCAAAATATCTATTAGAATATTCACATAGGAGTGTGTAAATATTGTTATGTAGTTTAATGTGTGAATATTTTTTTTTAAATTGCACAATAATTTTGAAGAGGCATTAGATATAATTTAGTTATTTATCTAACATAGAAAGAACATGCAACTTGTTTGAACAGTAAGTAAACACTTTGAAGAGAAAAAATCCAGTATTTGTCTATTTGTTATTTTATTTTTATACGGTTGGACATATTATAGGCTAGTTATAATATAAGTATACCAAATATGCACGCAATCTTACTAAGTTGTTTGTTGCAAGGATTTTTAGGCATACGTCTGTGTCCATACTTTAACCATAATATTTAATGATGCGCCTGCAGCTATGTACCTACGTAGAATATGTAAACGATTACTAATTAGGTAAATAGTCGATGTTACTTATAAGAACGTTCAACCATAAAAGTAGAGATTTAAAGTAAAGATTCCAAAGCCATAAAATTAATATACTTATGAATTTAATACGTATAAGTCAAGATAATATTATACAGGATATGCTGAAGGTATTTTATGCGGACGTCAATATGTGAGACGGAAAAATTGACGCTCTATCATGGGAATGTGTACTCTGATATTACGAGTTAAATGCTAAAATTGATTGTTTTAATTACTATATAGTCCACTCGAAACCAGGTGATAGTTGAAAGGGTTCAACAGTTGTTGGAAAGGTCGTCGCAAGGTCGTTGCATGTCCGACAGAATGGCGTTACGCAGATTAACATTTTTCGTAATTAATCGTGATTTTATTAATTATTTCTTTAGTTAACGGTTTACGGTGTATTTGGGAATTGGTCAATTGTTTGTACATCATATCGGGCAGTTAGATGGAATGATGAAATACAACGATATTTTTTCAATTTGATTGACATTCTATTAATAAATAATCTATTTCTAAACTATCTGTAAATTGGCGTAGAATCTTGTTAATTAGGTATTTACAGCTTGTGAGAAATATATTGTAACAGTTCGTTAAAAGAACTTTATATTTATAACACTTCAATAACTATCTCTACCTTTTGAAGATGTCACAAATATAAAACTTATAACTAGCTAAAATATATTTATGAATGAGATCACCAGTTGTAAATACATAGCATATATGATTTCAGGATACGGGTATCCTTACAATAACAAACTCAGCATTATCAATAATCATAAGCCATTCATAAAGAAGAGCACGTTTTACACTTCCCCATTCAATCTTGTAAACTGCAGTGCAAATAACTAAAATATTTCAAGAATTATTTGCAGATTAAAGAAAAGCGAAGTACAATAAACCCAATGCAGTTTGCAATAAATATTTCAGCGCGCGATATTCGACTCGCTGCATATGGTAATAAAAGTCATAGTCGTATGTATTTAGTGTTCAAAGTTAACTGGTGTAAAGCATTCCCGTTCGATTTAATCTGGCGTCACGAGCGTGCGATTCGTGTTACGTCGTAAATTTTTGTAAGCGTTCGAATTTCCGCGTGCCTAGCTCCGGGAGTACAATGTGGTCCATGTCTAGAGAGAAGGACTTAAACTTTTGAGATAAATCGAGGTAGATTTTTCAATAATATTTTGAAGTTTAATGTATGAAGAAATTGATGTGTAATGAGGTATTGTAAGAGTTCGGGAAGAGTAGATCACATTGCAAATTATTACTTTATTAAATAATCTCATGGAGATGGTGAGGGTACCAGAATTTAATGTAGAATATTATAATCTTGTATGGCATTAATTGATTGCTATTTTATGATATTTCTGAATGCTTGCCTAGTTTAAGGTTAAGTAATTTTGAAAACCTAAAAAAATGCATTCCATTTTTCTTTCTGTTAATAAAAATAGTACCTACAATTTGTTGGTTTTTTGCATCTTTAAAACTCACCTTTATTTTGTGTTCAAGAGGTAGCATGTCGTGATTTCCATGAAAAATTAGATATTAAAGTCCTATCTTCGTGCAAGTTCTTACAGTACTATGCTCGTATAAAATATAAGGTGAACCATATTTTTATTTTGTATTTAAATAGAGCTTTAACAGTCAATAACTTCTTTTAAAATATTTATAATCCACCAAAAGTTAACATAGTTTTACTGCCGCATACCAGTACTAGAATTAACATATAAGTTAATCTTTTTCTTCGAGATCTTACTAGAACGTTCAGTGCTCTCGTGACAGAATGTTGCAAATCTAACCCTCGCTATGGGTGACAGTAACAATCAGATGACCTGTCTCCTTCACAAACAAACGCATAAAAAGCACAATAAATCTAAGATAAAACATATCGCCACTCCAGTTAATTTCAGAGTAATGTCGTTGCAGAATTTTTTCGTCAAATTGGCACATATTACGTGTTTGGAATCAAGGTTACGTACGATCTTATTATCGCATATAAATATAACTTTCAGCGCTTGCAGGACCTCCGTTCCGTGTGACCTTCAGGCTCGCTCCCACGGTCTTTCGCGGTAATTATTTTAGTGATTGTGATAAGGGCTTGGTCACGTACACTTTAGAACTCAATTTGCATAGTTTTAGTCCTAGTTGATGCAATGCTCTTAAACGTGTTGGTTGTTGGACACGATAAAATAGACAATTTGAGTAAAACTAAACTAGAGTAAATGCATTTAAATTTTACCTTTGTCTAGATCGCGCTCATACATAGCAGCATACAAGGTAAAATGCGAAACAGTGCGATTTAATTCTAGGCTTTCTTGAAGGCTAATCTAAGATTCAGCCTAATCCAATGTTATAAATTGTCAGTTGAAAAAAGGAGAGATTAAAGTCCTTGTCGTGCCTTTCGACATAAAATAAAGGTCTGGTGTCGTTCTTAATGCTTTAATATTTCTTTGTCACGCATAAAAGTTCGCGCTAAATAAGTGTGTGCATTTTGCTTACTTAGTTGCTATTTAAGATATCTCAGACCTTTGCTGGACAATGATGAATAAGATAAACCGTTATATGGAAAAACCTCGTGCATTAAAACAATAGTCATGCATGTCGTTTGTTTTGATAACAAAATTATATTAGCTGAGAAAAGCTTTTAAACTGAAATTTTTATTTACCTATACATTTAATTTTCTGCTTAGCATACAAAGCGAAAATGTCTGAATAATATTGACTTATGTCATTTATAGGTATTTAAAATTGTAAGTGTTAATTGAAATTCAAGTGTCAAGTCAATAAAACTTATTGATGAATGTACCTATATCTATAAGTTTTAACAAAATGTTGCAAATTTAAATTTGTTTAGATTTTTTCCGGTTGAATTACATAAAATGCGCTGGCTCAATTTTTTGTTACGTTTCTTGCCCAATTTATTTCATTTGGACAAACCAAAATAACGTAAGATTATTGCAAAAAAATATTTTACCTTTATGAATGAAATCATATTTTTATAAGATTTGTTTGAATTATTGACTAAAGCCTTGGTTCGATTACTAACAAATTTTGTTAAAAACAGAGGAGGCCTGTTAACCTTTTAACCCCAAGCTGTAAGTTCAAAAACGAAACTGTTCATATACAAAATATGCTCCTATTTTAACAGGGTTTAATACACTATGGAGACGTAACGGGAACGATAAATCTTTTGAGAGAGAAACTTTAATGATAAAATAGT
Source organism: Colias eurytheme (assembly GCA_907164685.1). Classification (NCBI taxonomy): domain Eukaryota; kingdom Metazoa; phylum Arthropoda; class Insecta; order Lepidoptera; family Pieridae; genus Colias; species Colias eurytheme. The sequence goes on along the minus strand of CAJQZN010034542.1, from coordinate 4,776 downwards.
ATCGATAACTTCTTAGTCTTCATACACATATAGGAATGTTTGAACTCTGATATACGACATTCAGTATCTATATACCTACTTAAATCGTTTGAAACAAATCTAGAATTCTGCCTATTGTTAGTGCATGTAGACACAGCTAAAGACCTCAATAAAAATAAGAACAATACATTTAGATATGATGTAATCCTGTTGCATAATAAGTACTCTATATTTCAAGAAGGTTTCACAAAGTGGGCGAAAGCCATCCAACCAAAAATTTAAGGTTATCTCCACACGCGTGATCGCATTATTACGCTGTATTCGTTCGTCTGCAATATATTTTAACATACTCCTTTTTAGTACAGTCGTTACATTAAAAACTATCGCAACTCTTGAAACAAAGAGAACAATTATCTGAGCTGATATGAACAGGATTATAAATGATTCTCTTACTTACTTTTAATTAGGTACTTATTGCCAAACTGCGCAATATTGAATTGTGTTAGTCAGCCTTTTGTCATATATTTCTATGAGATGTTTATCTTCTGGAGGATTGATTCTTTCTTAAAAAACTAATTAATGCTGAACCCGGTTAGCTTTTTATTGTTAAATGTTAGATTACACATGTAAGAGAAGGGTGGGTCTTGTAATATCGAGCTAAGTGATAGATGGCTTGATAACAAATTGCTAAATTGTTACCACAACAATAGCCTCTGGTGGTGTTGCCGACATGTCGATTAGTTTGCATATCTAAACCATTTAACATTATAACGAAATTAAATATTTCGAACTTTTTCCTTCTTTGGTGAACGCTTGAAGTATGATTTAGCTTCCTCTAAATAATTAATTATTATACATATTGGTCAAATTTAGATTTTATGGATTTTATATTCTTTAAATTATTGCCATAGTTTCAGATTTAAACAAATAAAAAGTATAATAAAAAAAAAAAAACAAAATATGACAAATCTATAATATCAATCAAACTTACCGGAAAGATTATTTGTATTTTTTTGAGATTTTTAAGCCGTGTATTGGATTAATTTTTATCAATTGTGGATTTGAATTTATTCTGAATATTATAGCGTGTTGCCGCGTATTAAAGAAAATAAATTAAACTAAAAACTCACTTTGGTAAAACGACTTTAATTTAAAAGAAACACAAAATTATATTTACAACTTTCAGTCAGAATACTAAACTAATAAAATAAAATAAAACAAACAAAGCAAACAAACACAAAGAGAACAAAACAAAGGGAACACTTAAATATTATTATAATACAATTAAAACAAAATAATATTGATAAGCTAACAACTTATGAACCGTGCTCCCTATTCTCTGTTTGCTGACTGACTGGCCCTGATCAACGGCAGCAGCGGAGTTTTATACGATTACGAGCAGACCGCCGCGGCCGTTGAATAGGCGCCGGCGCACCTAATGACTGTCTGGTGCGAGACGCAATAAAAACACGGCTTTCTTTGTTAGAATCCTTAATTGGATCCGTACTCGGCCGCCACTGGTACGGCGCCGCAGTAACGGTTTTGTCTGGCCCTTTGTTTGCATAAGGCGCCAGAGAGGCGCGACAATCTAATGAGGTGTTATTATTAATGGTAGACTGCGCAGTTAAATCATTGCGTGCTATAACATCTCAATAGATTAGGTAGTTTTATAAAGAGGTCATTCTTTATGATATTTTTGTCTGTTTCAAATATGTCGAATACTAATGTGGGGGTGGAAATAAACCAACAAACAATTTGTTAAAATCGACGTATCATTACATAAACTCGTACAATACATTTTATGAATGCAATGATCGTAAATAAAGTGCAACATAACACTTATATTATCGTTATGAAATATTCGCTTTATTTTTAATTATCCTTGCTCAATTATGTGAATTTCAAAGTGTTACAGTATTGTTGTAATACACATATTATATAATTCATAGTAATAGTTAACGCATAATGAAGTGAATATATAATTATATAAGCGGGTATGGTATTGTTATATTTAACACATTTAAATTTATAATAGTTTCTTCATTGAGATTTATTTTAATGTGCTTTAATTATTGCTATATAAATTACCCTAGTTGGGTTATTTATGTTATTTATTTTGTACATCTTTTGTTATGTTTGTCTTTGCTGAACTGGTAAGGTTGGACTGATTTTCATGTAATATAAAGTGTTTTTGAATGCATTTCTTATGGATTTTGGTGTAGAAGCAGGATGATGTAGCAATAAGATCCTACTTTTTCTATTTAAGTGAATTTTTGCATAGAAATATATCGATAATATATATGTAATTTAAAAAAAAAAGTATTGTATGTATAACTTTAATTGCTTTTGTGTTTGCAATTTTGGTATAAATCATACTTGCACAGGACAGGTTTTTATCATGCCATTTGTTTACTGCATGCCTTTTGTATTACGCCAGAATTATTTGGGACAAGAAAATATATAAGTATGTATCTACTTTTTGTACATCACAAACTTTAAAACGTTACTTATTTCTCAACAAGTTAAAATCCCGTGATCTTCTGTGGTGCATGCCATGGAGTTAAAAATTTGATTTTTTTTTACAAAGAGCCACCGAGACTTCTTTTCTTATTTGAATTATGTTTAAACCTTATTAGGAAATAACCAAAATGGAAGAAAAAAAACAAGGAGAAGCCGTCTCACATGATCCAAGAATCATTATAGAGCCCTTGCTCTATAATGATTCTTGGATCATGTGGGATCACCGATCTCAACTACCATATTTGTTGATACTCTTGAACAAATTGAGAGTAAATCTTTATTAGCCAATATCTCTTTACTAGTGAACTTATAGCTGTGCCATATTTGGCTTGTCTTGACAGATATGGGCCGTAGCTGCATAAGTATTTTAATACTGTTAAGTTACTTTTAACAATTTTTTGATAATAAAGTAGGCGATAAAAAAAATTATAACTATTAAGAAATTTTGTAAACAATATTTGTAATTTTTTTATTAGAGAATCCATATCTTCTCATGCGATAGTCCAGCATACTAACCACTACGCCAAAGGAGCGATCAAAATAATTCAAACCTAACCTGAATACGTCCGCGGTATAAAATTAAAAATATCATTACATTTCGCTATAATTGATCAATATAATTAACTTTTCTAATGTAATTACAATACAATAACACGCTACAGTTATATAACAAAGCAAATAACGTATCAGATTGGCAGGTGTTGATTATCGGATATAATGTGTGTCAGAGTGGCCCAAATAGAAAGTATGTGGCCCACTTCTTTTGGAACATTATGTAATGTGCATTGATGCACTTCGCAAATTCTATGTACGTTGTACGTGGTGTGAAATGTGATCTACATATAATGTATTCATCTATTTAACAATATACACTATAGCATACTAAGTTGTGTTCGTTTCTTAAGTGATTTTGAGGTGTGGTATAATACAGATGTCGATTCTTGATTGGTTTTTCTAGCATGAACTGACGTCCTAAACCTGAAGTATTTCCTGGAAAATTAATACAATTAATACATAATTGTGGTATTTATATTTATTTTCATAAAAATATATTATTTTTTATGAACTGTTAACTACAAAGTAACTATGTAATTAAGCGTAAAGTTGAGTTTATTTTGTGACAAAGTCTGAAAAAATGACATTAAAGAAATAAAATATTTATCGATTATTATAATTTTAATCTATTATAAACCGACATATTAGCTAGAAAATCACATACTACTTTAAATTGTAAGATGACAACAATAATCGATTTTAAAAGACGTCCTCACTGAATTGGATAAGTCAATTAAAATTAATTTAAACAAGGCCTAATGGGCAATTTTTTAGAACTATTATCATTCCTACTGCATTTTTAATTATGTGGAACTAGAAGATATGCGCAAAATGTAGTTTGTAACGTAAATTGGGTAAACATTACATTAATAAGTAATTATTCAAACCACTTGTTCGCATTCTTATTGCGACACTTGTATACTCGAAAGTTATCCTTTGTAATTATTGAAATTAGTTTATATTATTTACTAGCTTTCCACCCGCGGCATCGCCCGCGCAGTCAAAGAAAAACCCACATAGTTCCCGTTCCCGTGGGATTTCCGGGATAAAACCTATCCTATGTCCTTTCTCGGGTATCAAAATATCTCTATACCAAATTTCATGCAAATTGGTTCAGTAGTTAAGGCGTGATTGAGTAACAGACGGACAGACAGACAGAGTTACTTTCGCATTTATAATATTAGTATGGACATACCGAATTAATTTGAACTTTAATTATATGTTTTGTCATTAGTGTAGCCGAATGTTACCTTTTTTATTGTTAAAATTAGTTTATTTTATTTATAAACCGAATTAATTTGAGCTTTAATTATATATGTTTTTCATTATATAGGAAAACCTTCGTACTAACTTCCTTCTCATACTTATACCATCCCAGTTACCCAGTATACCTAATGCCATGATAAAAAAACATATAGAATAAAATGTACACGAGTCTGTTATAATACAATAACAAAGTCAATATAATTATTACTTATGGATAAACAATTTATTATAAAAGCACTTTTCATATCAGGTGCATTTTATTACCTTTAATACTTCCTCGTATTGTTTCTTATGTAATATAAATATTTACAAGTAAGCACTGGTGGCTTAGTGGTGAGACTCCAACATAGAACGAAAAGATTGGGGTTCGAGAACAGACGAGCGTGCTAAAAATATGTTGAGTTTGCAATTTATTACCCGACTACGGCAAAGCAAAAGGAGGGTTATGATTTTGAC